>QOZY01000145.1:0-103673 GCA_003351005.1 Cystobasidiaceae sp. HBUAS51001 | reverse complement strand
GTCATACAGCTGTGGGATGGGACCCGTCGATTTTCGGCGGACAGCTTTGTCACCTCGCGAAATGGACGGCCCTTCCACAGGCCGTCTGGCCAGCACTCTGGAGAGCACCCCGCCACCCGGCGGTGATACATGCAACTCTCGGTTCTTGTTCTCAGTACAGGTACATAGATTCAAGCCTTCCTACAACACAATACACGATCTTTGATGCAGTTTAAGATTGAGAAGAGTGATTTGTAACGGTTGCAGAGGGTAGCCAGAGTAACGAAAAGAAAGATAGCACTGTATTGGACTGCTGACGAGATGAGCGAGATGCTTGCAAGGCGAAGGGCATGAAAACATGTCGGAACACGATCAGACGGGAGGTGCGCCGCCAGGAGGAGACAATGGGCCTTCCTCTATGCCACCTGGAAGTGGTGCATCACGACCTTTCTGACCAGTCTCGCCACCCACTGCAACCACAAGGATTGTCAGCAAATGCTCGTCACGTCCTGTGAAAGGTTGACGACCTACTGGGCTTGCTCCAGCCGAGCTGCTTTGCAGTCTCTGCGTCTTGTTCTGCAAATGGTCTCTCACCAAGCAAGCGGACCATATCCTCCCTATTGATATTTTCCTTCTCAAGCAGCAATTTTGCCACTGCCTCGACCTGTTCCTTCTTTTCAGTCAGCAGTTCCGTCGTCCGCCTGTGTGCCTCCATCGCCATATTGCGGACTTCTTCGTCGATACGAGTGGCAGTAGTCTCGCTGAATGGCTTCTGGAAGGATTCTTGCGAGTCTTGTCGGCCATATGAAAGTGGACCAATGACGCTGTTCATGCCGTAATTCGTAATGACCTCGGTGGCCATCTTTGTCACTTTTTGTAGATCGTCTTGGGCGCCTGTCGTGATGCGCTTGAAGAAGATCTCTTCGCTCACTCGCCCTCCAAGCGTCATGACCATGCGATCCATGAGCTGTTCTGTAGTATACAAGAAGCGTTCGCGGGGCACATATTGTGCGTAGCCAAGCGTGCCGACACCTCGGGGGACGATGGATACCTTGAGGAGTGGATCTGCATGTTCCAAGAACCAACCGCACACAGCATGTCCAGCTTCGTGGTAAGCGACAGTCTTCTTCTCTTCTGGCGAAAGGACGCGGCTCTTTCGCTCCAATCCAGCAATGACTCGTTCAATAGCCTGCTCGAAATGTTGTTCGGTGACGTACTCTGCACCTTTGCGCGCGGCGATGAGAGCGGCTTCGTTGCACACATTGGCAATATCGGCACCGGAAAAGCCTGGTGTATGAACGGCCAGTTTCTTGGCAAGTCGAGCGACCAAAGGGTCAACATCGACGTCATCGGGTGATTCGACATCTTCTGAGGTCGAGCTGCTCTTATCTGCCTTTTTATCGGCAGGAGCAGAGGTAGATGGCGCATCTTCAGTAGGCACGGCCTTGAGGACGCAGCCTGCCTTGGAACCGCTAGTCTCCACAGCGAGTGCGCCACCATTTGGCGCAGACAAGGATTCAAAAGCGCTCTTGCTGATGTGGTCCTTGATAGCAGAAAAGCGCTGCGTGGCAGGCATACTATCCGCCGCCTGGGCCGCGCTATTCGAGCCTAGCGAAGTAGCGCCTTCGTCATCTTGTGTCTGCTCATTCTTCTTCGCCTCTGCCTTTTTGGCCTCCTTCATGCTAAGCACGAGCGGCCTCAAATGGACCTTGAAGATCTGTCTCCTGCCTGAAACGTCTGGGTTCCCGACCGCGATATGCCTATCGAATCGACCAGGCCGCAAGAGTGCATTGTCGAGCACATCGACTCGATTCGTGCCGGCGAGAACGACAACCTGTTCTTTGGTATCGAAACCATCCATCTCTACCAAAAGTTGATTGAGTGTCGATTCGCGCTCGTCGTTACCTCCAAATTGTCCAGATTTACCACGCGCTTTTCCGATAGCGTCAATCTCATCGATGAAGATAATGCTAGGCGAATTCTTCTTTGCTTGTGCGAATAGATCGCGCACGCGAGAAGGACCGACACCGACGAACATCTCTACGAATTCGGATCCAGAGACGGATAAGAATGGGACACCTGCTTCTCCTGCTGTTGCTTTTGCAATCAAGGTTTTACCCGTTCCTGGTGGTCCAGAAATGATTGCTCCTCGTGGAATCTTGGCTCCTAGTCGTTGGTATTTCTTAGGCTCTTGAAGGAACTTGACGAATTCCATGATTTCTTCTTTCGCTTCGTCCATTCCTGCAACGTCCTTGAAGCGGACCTTGACGTCTGCTTCGTGCTGCAGGATATCAACCAAGTATTGTCAGTATTTTGCAGCTTTTAAACAACGAGGGATGATATCACGCACGTTGAACATCTTGGCCTTCGACTTGCCGACGCCAAAGATGCCGCCCGGTCCACCAGGCCCAGCTGCGCCTCCAGCTCGTCTCGAGAGGAAGTAAAGTACTCCCACGATAAGAAGTGTAGGTGCGAAGCTAAGGAGCGTGCTTCCAAGGCTTGTCTCTTCCTTATATGCGACCGGCACGCGTTCAGAGCTAGGAATGCCCAGTTCTCCTTGAGCTTCATCAAGCTTTCGCTCAAAAGCCTCTACGCTTCCAATGCTGAAATAATACGTCGAACGTCCGTCGGCAGCCGGAGATTGTGGATACAGAACTCCCGTTGCGTTTGAATGTAGGTGAACTCGGACACGAGACCGGTTCACAACAGTGAGCTTGTCCACTAGTCCTTTATCCAAGAATGCGGTGCGGAACTCTTGCCATGTTATTTCGCGAGAGCCGCTATCGGACCCTGTGAGGAGGTGGAAACCGACAATGCAGGAAAGGATAAGCGCCCAATTTGCAGCTGCAGGGATCTGATTCTGAGGTCCTCCGCTGCCTCCACTTCCGCTGTTGCTGTTGCTGGTCTTGCCTTCCTTGTCACCCGTCTTGGAGGACTTGTTCAAGTGTTCTGCCTCTGAATCCCTGCCCGATTCCTGACCGAGACCAAATGGGAATGCAGCGCCCTTTTGTGGTTTTCCTTCACTTGCAGAGGAAGAAGAAGAAGGACACTTGCCTAGCTGGCCGCCAAAGAAGTCTTGCAGCTCCTGCATGGGCGATTTACCGGCTGATGATGAAGACGACTGCTTATCGTTTTCCTCCCGCGCCGCTGCATCGGAATCTGCGTCCTTCTTCCCTTGCTCGGTAGGTGACTTGTTCTTGCCATGTGATGATGATGATGTCGCACCCTTGTCGCCGCTGCTCTCTGTAGCATACGCTCGCCGGCTCGTCGTGATGCCACTGTAGCTGTCGCGAAGACTCGAGATCGGGCGACTGCTGCCATCGGCGAGGAGGAACGCAGATGCAGAGGCGGATGTATAGCGTGGTGATGGAGTGTATGGAGATGGCGACGATGTAGAGGCCGTCGCACGGCTATAGCTGTGATGGGCACTGCTCTGCGAGTGCTGTGTGCGGATCGGAGTCATCGATGCGCTGCTGCTGCTGCTCGACGAGGAGCAGCACGCTGGCAGACTTCGCCGTGGCAGTGCGCCATGGTGGCTGCGACTCGCGCTAAGCACTGCTCTGCGCATGCTGGCAGTGGTGTGTTTCGCGGAAGTGGATTGATGGAAGAAGAGGCAGAGCAAGCTGGTGGCCACCTGGCTTACGCGGGCACCTTCGAGACGGCTGCCGGAAGCGCAGATCGAGCAAGAAAGACAGTGAGCACACTGATTAGCTCGTTATAGCAGGACAATGAAGAACAGCTGCGTATATAGACTAGCTACATGACTATAATCTTGCTTCCTAAGTTCTCTTCAGTTCTTGCCATTATTTCACGCCACCGCCTGGAGTCAGCAAGCACCAAGTTCTCTACACTCTGGTCCTACTTCTTCGGAAGGGCAAAGTCTGGCCTGTGCTGGGGAGCGTGCGAAGGGTTGCCTTGTGCATCGACGGGATGTTCAGGTGCGCGTCGAATCTGCGAGAGAGGGAGAGAATGGAGATGCATGCTTCAGCCTGGATGGGGAGACCTCTCTATTTGCATGCGTACATCGTTGTCGGTGAAGACTGCATGACGAGGACAAATGATCAGTTGCAAGTGCATGCACATAGTCTTGGGGATGGCGTATGAACGCACGATGTTTTCCGAGCGAGTAGAGCGCAAAAGAGACAATCTGCGGATCACATATCACACGAAGAAGATCAGCGTGCACGCCCGTCCACCTTCCAGAATGATTGTGCACGCACGCCGACAGTCGCTATGTACAGCGGGAATAGCTCAGGCTGGGCAAACGAACGCTGTAGGCAGAGTGTCAGCTTAGAAATATCTTTGTACAGTCTGAACAGGCGAATGCGCACCTTCTTCTGAACAACGTCATGCCAAGGCACGTCCCACAAAGCGAGCAATCAGCTTCTTCATGTCATGAGGGCACGAAAAGCCGAGTGGACTGGACAAGTATCTGATGCTCGCGCACCTCTGCGAATCTGGGTGCGGAAGCGTGCAGCTGCCTAACGGCTGATGCTTGCTGCATCATAGCGGTTCTTGAGGCTGAAGCGGGGACACTGCTGGCTTGTGCAGCGACTGTCCGTCGTAGAGCGGCAGAAGCGGATCCGAGCATGGTGACCTGATAAGGACGAACGAGCGATGGCTTTTGATGCGTCCGTTGCTGGCTGGAAATTGGAGGGTTGTTGGGTATGATAGGTCGAGGCCGGCACAGCGGTATCATCAGTGGGCGCAAGTCGCTGATCGACGCTGATGCATGCTCTTCAGACGGCGTCTACTCGAACGGGGTCCCATTTGGACGTAAGAATATGCTACGCGCATGCACTGTCAAGAACCCTCCTCTAGGAATCGATTCACGACACACAGAATGCTTCAAGACCATCTTGGACTGTCCAGTTTTGCCTTTGAATGCTCAAAAGTCTCTTGAGAGAGTCAGCCGGTGGCGGTTTGCCTATTCATCCGATTTGCTATCGTAGCTGATCTTGAGGAGTAACAGTCAGTCGCACGCTAGTAGTTCAGGTCTCAGCCTTTGTATCCCTGGTCTTAGCGGGTGCGCGCATGTCCGACTCCAATGTGCGAATGCTGTGCTTGCGCATGCTGTATAAATAGCCATCCGACCCGAAGCGACGAGGCCGAGGAGCAGCTGCAGGTTGGACGAGCGACACACTATTGCACGGTTCACTGGGCGTGCTGTGCTGTGAAGCAGCGAGTCACTCACCTGCTACCACTCAACTCTTCCTCACCTTCTTGTCTTGCTTCCTCACCGCCAGATCTAAAAGCGGGAACAGCTTGAAGCCCTCCAGCCAACACGCACAGCAACGGGACGATGACAAGCTCATACCCCGGCATGGCCAACGATTCGTCGTCGACACAGCAGCACGCATATCAATATCCTCAGTGTGAGCTTTGCGTACCCCTGCCGGTCACGTATGCATGCACGCAGTCCCGCCCACGTGCAGTTCATGCGAGCATCAAAAGACGGGACGGGCGACCAGCCCGCCCAGATCCAGCTGCAGCTGACTCGGTGGCTTCTGGTCCCTCCTTCTGCTCTCTGCGACTCTCTTATAGACGGCCAGCAAGCAGCTCCATACCAGCAACAAGGGTTCACTGGCGATATGTCGAAGCGCGCACAGTATCCGCAGCAGCAGCAGCCGGTGGCGCAGCAATACCCAGCATATGGGACCAGCTACGCGCAAGCTCCACCAGCACAGCAGCAGTATGCACCGGCACAGCCTGCACAGTATCGACAAAACGGTACAGCTGTCCCGCCTGCTCAGCACCATTCCCACCAGTACGAAATGCCAATGCACCATCATAATGGCCAGCCTATACCCCCAGCTAGCGAGATCGGCAAAGGAAGAGCTGGATTCAGTATGCAAGAACTCAGAAATCTTTCACCCAAGACCAAAAAGAGACTGTATTGGTGCGTCATTTTGCTGCAATGTTGATTTGGCCCGTTTGTGGGGTGGTTCATTCGTGCACGTGCTGAAACTTGTCAACTACTGTGATGCGTTCTCGCTTGCCTTTTTTCCATCTCTTCTCATGGATTCCTTCTCGCCAACAGGATCGCGGCCCTAGCAGTCGTCGCACTCATTCTGATCATCCTCTTCGAGGTCTATAAATCAGATTTCGAACGATGGGTTACCCCGCTCAGGGACTGGCTCAAAGCGAGAGAAGCATGGAGCTGGGTCATTCCCGTGGTCATACTCGTCATCCTATCGTTCCCTCCTCTATTTGGCCATGAAATTGTTTTGCTCGTGTGTCTTTAATCTCCTTGTTTGTCTTGGAACGAACCATGCTGATTCTTTCTTTGCAATTCCCTAGATCGCCGGTGTAAGTTCCCGACATCAGGTAGCCCTGGCCAATGGCCAGTATTTCGCATTGAGGCCATAGAAGGTTCTCGACTTCTCGAGCCACATCTGACTTTGGTTTCATCTACTCTCATACCCTCTTTCAGCTCGCCTACCCCATTGGGGTCGCCATCGGAATCGCATGCGCAGGTGCAATACTTGGCGAAGGTCTAGTCTTGTGAGCCAGCATTTTGCCGGACGACTGCATTGATCCACCGCACGCTCTCATCCATCCACGCTATGCGTTTTGCCAATACAGCATCGTTTTCAAGTACGCACTCTCAGGCCGCGTCCGCAGAAAATGCGAGGAGAAAGTATCTTGGGCCGCAACTGCGCGTGTCACGCAAGAAGCGGGTTTCAAAGGGGTCATGATGATTCGATATAGCATCGTACCGCCTCGTGAGCATTCATTTAATTGCGCCATTCTCTGCATGCCGTTGTTCTGTCGGAGGAAGGCTGATGATCACCTGGGCACCTGCAGATCTTGCGAACCCTATCTTTGCTACTACGGGTGAGTCACTTGCATACTATGTCTGTGGCTCCTCATTTCAGTATTGATGCTCTTCTCCCTGTTCCTTCTGACTAGGCATGACTTTCTGGCTGTGAGCGTTCCGAAAGCTACGAAACTGGACTATCTTTTGCCCGGTTCACAACAATGCTGACGCCTCCCCCGAACCGTGGCAGATATATGATATCTGTCATCCTCTCTCTCCCCAAGCAAATCGTATTTGTCGTTCTCGGCGACCCATCAAGCAAAGGCAAGACTGGTCCAAAAATCGGCAAAGTCATTGCAGTTGGTGTTTTGGTCATCATTACGCTCTACGGCACTCGATGGATTCGACAGAGATTGGCAATTGCAAAACGAGAGATTGAAGCCGAACGATCTGCAGACATTGCTGCAAAACAGCAGAAACAAGGTCAGGCACCTGTGCCGGAGAACGTCAACGGAAACGCTAGTATGAGTGCCAATGGCAACGTTTATGGCTATGGCAATGGCGCCGCCGGCAATGGTTACGCACATGGCCAGCCTGGCCAGATGAGCGAGTCGGAAGCTCGCGAATGGGCACAGCAGCAAGAGATGGACGCAGAGAACCAACGTCAAGGGTGATGACAAACGCATTTCGCCTGTTGAATCTTGGCTATCATACACTCAAGGTCGCCATTGGCGACCCTCTTGACCATTTCTCAAATTGGCGACAAAGCGCGTTGAGGTTGTGTCTTGAGAATACAAAATCCAATTGTGGATCATTGTGCCATAGTATAGCGAGAGTGTAACAACGCTGTGTGATACTGTAAAAGCTTTGTCCGGCTTGAAAGCCAGCCTCTGTGCAAACCGGCAGTACTGTACTCGGATTGTGGCGGATTAGTTGGTGCCAGGCGTCGATGTAGCCACCAGCTTTGACGTCTGTCGCACGCGAGGACTGAGATGAAAGCGACTGGATGTCGCTGCACACCAGCTCCTGCTCTATCTGACGGCAAGCACATGACCACTCCACCTGCATGGGGCAGCCTCGCTGCTGTGAGCAGGCGGCTAGGCTAGCTAGCTCCAGGTCTGAGGTTTGCGGTGAGCACAAACGCGCAGCCAGACGGCAACACAGCCTGCAACTCGCTCTGTCCAGCAAATCCAACAATATGCTCGCTCGGACGGACGCACTTACAATCCTTCGAGCCAGTGCTAACAGCACGCAGCTTTACTTTAGACTGCGCGCAGATCCTTAGCAACTGAGATGGCTACACGGTTCGAGGCTGACCACGATAGCGTCTGGTCCCACGGCACTGCATCTGCGTCTGGAAATGTAGACCCTGCTGCAGCTGATGCGTTCTACCATCCTCATTGGAGACCGGACGCATTCGAACGGCGGCAAGACACGAATGCAGGTCCTCGTCGAGAACCTACAGCAGATAACACGGACGATGATACTGGACGGCCAGGAGGGAGCGTCATACCAGCTGCTGGAACACAGGTCCCACTTCGCTCAGAGCATGAGCTCGACACTGTCGCTAAGCCTGCTCAGCACGAGCGCAAGTCGCCTGCAAAGTCTTGGTTCCGGCGCAATTGGTGGTGGTACGTTGCAGTCACTGAGTACCCTGGGTTGTTCTCTCTGAACGCTGACGCACTCCTCTATGCACAAAATTGCAGGTTTGTCCCACTCCACTTGCTTTTGATAGCTGGCATCGTCGTCTACATCAAGTATGAAGACCAGATCGTCGAGGATATGGATCCCGTACGCGCGTGGCTGGCGGAGCGTAAAGCATGGTCGTGGTCCGTACCGACCGCAATGCTCATCATCCTATCGATGCCGCCTCTGGTCGGTTCAGAATTTGTTCAGCTTGTTGTCGGTGTGAGTGCAAAACTGTTCTACGACGTAGAATTGTTATGCTGATTCCAGTATGCAACAGCTTGCATACCCTCTTGGCATCGCTATTGCTGGCACCGTGATTGGCGAGGGAATTGTATTGTGAGTCGTCTATTGGGTACAGGAGGAGCGAGCGCTGAAGGCATTCGCAGTGTCGTCTTCAAGTACACCCTCACGCAGCGAGTCCAGAAGAAATGCGACGAGAAGACCAACTGGGCGGCGGTCGCTCGGGTCTGTCAGGAGTCTGGCATATTAGGCGTGCTCATGATTCGGTATAGCATCATTCCGCCACGTAAGTCCATTTTCATACCTTCGTGGATGTTGCGCGTTATTCCCATTCTGAATTTCCATGTGGTCCTGCAGATCTGGCAAATCCTGTCTTTGCAGCAACTGGCATGAGCTTCTGGCTGTGAGTGTTAATTTGGAAGACTATTCAATCACTGCTTGATGATTATTGACATGCGTCGATGTCTCTAGATACATCTTGACGGTCATTCTCTCACTGCCCAAGCAGATTGTCTTTGTGATCATTGGCTACCCGGCCCACAAAGACAGGACTGACATGAAAGTGGCCAAGATACTCTCCATCCTGGGCGTTATTGCAGTGACTATTTGGGGCAGCATCTGGCTCAAGAGGAAGCTGAGAATCGCAAAGCGGGAGGTTGCAGCAGAGCGGGATGTGGAGCTGATGGACAAGACGAGGGAGGCAGTCAAGGCGCAGTCTTCGTAGGTCCGGGCTCGGATCCAGCCGTCGGAGGTAGCTGGACTTGCCAATAGTCGGAGTACAATGAGACACAGTGACATCGTTCCTGCCGTGCATCGCGGTCTGCAAAGTCCTGCCGATACGTCCGTCCGACCGCCACACGTGCATTGTTGCTATTTTGAGACTCTGTGTAGTACGCGAGCCCCCGGCAGCAGTACGCACGTCTGGAGATGTTGAAAGTGCAGCCAGTCCGCTCCTTGTCTTCGCATCCACTGCTCTCCTCACACGCGCGATCCTCTCCCCGTCCACCATGTCCGCCTTGAAAGTCCTTATCTCTGGCGGCGGCGTGGCTGCAGGCGCGTTTGCCAGCTGTCTGCTTCGCGCGTACCCGAAAGCGAGCATCACCATCGTAGAGCGTGCACCAGCTCTGCGTCTGACGGGTGCTGCAGTCGATGTACGCAACTCCGCCGTCGACATCATCAAATGGCTGGGTGTGGAGCCCGCAATCCGCGATGCAGGCACAAAAGAGACTGGGGTGCAGATTGTCGATACCAATGGCAAGGCTATTGCGACGTTTGGAGCTACAGGCAGGACCGATGTACAGAGCATCACTTCAGAATACGAAATCATGCGAGGTACCTTGGCCAAGATCTTCATGGAACCGGTTCTCGACAAGGTCAACTTGCTCTGCAACGAGACTATAGACACCTATGAAACTGCATCCGATGGCAGGGTCAAGGTGACTCTCACCAACAGCAAAAAGAGCGATACATACGACCTGCTTGTAGCTGCCGATGGCTTGCGGTCCAAGATCAGGAGCAAGCTGCTTGGACCTCATCCCGACGACTACGTCTACGACGAAGGGACCCATGTGTGCTATTTCACCACACCTACAGACATGCTCGAAGGATCAAAAGTCGCAAAAGGCCTGTCTAGCCCCGGCGGTCGAGCCATATTTCTGCGCCCGGACCCAAACCCTGCCGGACGCTCGAGCTGTCTGTTACTGAACGTGACCTGGAAGAGCCAAACGGAAATGAAGAAGCGCCTCAATGATGCAATCAGACAAGGCAATGACGCATACAAGTCTCTCATGCGCGAGATGTTTCACGATGCAGGGTGGCTCGCTCCACAGCTCCTGGATGCCATGGACAAAGACAAAGACTTTTACTGCTCCCTCTTCGGCCAAGTACGCGCTCCAAAGCTGCAGACTGGCAATCGTGTCGTGCTACTCGGAGACGCAGGCTACGCAGTCCCAGGAATGGGAACAAGCTGTGCCATCATCGGCAGCTACGTCCTGGCGGGTGAATTGTTGCGCAATCCAACGGACATCGATGCGGCCCTCAAGAACTACGAAGACATCATGCTGCCATTCGCAAAGACTCACCAAGACAGCAATCCGTTCATGCAGGTGTTGAATCCACAATCCGCATGGGGCTTGAGTGTTCGAAATGCCCTCTTCCGTATCATAAGTTGGACTCAATTTGACAAGCTTGTCATGCGTGTATCGGGTGCATTTGGCTTTACGGAAAAGATGGTCGCGCTGCCAAAGTACGAGTGGCCCGGTCGACAGGCGGCGTAATGCGCACAATAGCATCTCGTATCGCTACCATCCTATGTGTCTCAGTGGCTAAGTCAGAAGTAGCAGCAGGACGGGTCCGTTGGCGGCTTCCGTTGAGACGTCGTTACGAATGCGATAGCAGTTCTCTATGGCTTATTCTTCGTTCTTGAAGTCTTAGATTGGCGGCAATGCATCAGTGGCCCTCATCTTATGATGTTCAGCGTGTCAATATTAAGTTTCAGCTGACACTGAAACAGGACTGGTAACGACTGCATTGCCCTCGACATCACCCTGTTCTCATTACACTGCAGCATGATAGATACTGACTAACCACGGCACAAGTACTGTAGAGCGACGGTGATGGTGGCTCTACGATGACGAGGAGCTGGAGTTCCTCTCCACAACACGGGTACATTGAATTTGGACATTTGTGTATTATTACGAAGAGCAGAAGCATCTCGAAATTTTGATGCAAGCAGACTGTAACGAGGGGCGAAATATGCATAGCGAGCGGATAGAGACATTGGTCCCCTTCGGAAAGCCAGGGAATCTGGAAAGGAGCGATTTGCGATCCCATAGAAAGCCAGGATGAAACGACAATTGTATCGATCTTGGGATTGCGCTATGACACAGAAGACGCGAGTTTTGCTGAGACTTTGGGCACCAGGGCGTGCAGGAAAGCGGCTTCTATCGTCGCTGCTGCTGTTGTTGCTGTTGTAGCAGCTCGTGTTGATACATTTCAGGTGTGAAGGGAAGCTGGCCGCCGGCTTGATTAAATCGCTGACTATGAGCAGAGATGGTTGACCCTGTTGAGTGATTCGAATGTGCTGTATGCGGAGCACCAGTCGAGCCGTTCGGGCCTCCATTGGTCGGGAATGTGAAGTCTTTCGCCGGCGGATGGTCAAATGACTGTATAGGCGGCAATGAGATGCTATGCTGCTGGTGTCCAGCCTGCGCATGCGAAGCGCTCAGAGGCGGCCTATAATAGTGCGGAGACTCGGGATGCGATGATCCTGTTGGACTAGTAGCAGACGAAGAAGAGCCTTGATCTGCTGCAGAGAGGCCCTTGAACCGCCCAACTAGGCCATACTCAAGACTGGAAGCATTGCTGCCACCGGTGCTGAGATCCCTACGGCTGTAGCCGCTCTGTGGGGCATGACCAGAATTTGTCGAGCCCACAGACAGGTGACTTTGGCCGCTGAAGCTAGAGATTGAGGGACTGCGACGCGCGGGTGCCAGCAAGCCGCCCTGTCTTCCAGGTCTGGCTGGTCCCGGATCGGAATCGAGCGTGTTCGAGGTGGCAAATGTTGACGCGGTGTGTTGCGTAGAGATGCTGAATCTTCGCTCTGAGCGAGTCTCGTTCGAAGACATTGAATGGACATCGTCGTCATCGTCTCGACGACGAGCCTTGTATCTGGCGTCAGGGGCGTACTGGCCGCCGTTGCCTTGCAACCTGTTTGTCAGATGAAGGCACTTAGCGCATGCTCATCGTTAGATCATTGGCCAAGTGATACGCACCTTGTGCCTTCTGCAATTTGCGGCAACTTATTTGGGCTCAGCAAACCCTGCTGTTTCCGCTGTTCCAGCATCGCCTTTTTCTCCTTGTCCGACACAGTTTTACTGGCGGGTGCAGGCATTTGCTGCTGACCAAAGCTATGTAGCGGGTCCGCGGCCTGCTGCAGCGCGTTCCTCTTCTGCATGACAGCTCTTGCCCGGTCTCTCGCTGCTTTCTGCGCAGCCTCCCTCTTGGCCTTCTCAGCCTCTTTGGCGAGACGCTCCGCTTCCTTCTTTGCCTTCTTCGGATCAAGAGGGGCACTGGGCTGCGTTGGCGGCTGTTCGGGTGCGTGTATAGACCGATCAGACGGCGTCCGCTTGAGACTTGTCCCGCTACTCGCGTGACTAGGGACATGATGCAAGCTTGCTCCCGATGAAGAGGCTGCATAGGTGGAGGGGTTGATGAGAGGCTGCTGCTGAGGGTGGTAATGTGGTTGTGCATTGTTGTGAGCTGCAGAAGAGCCACTGAGGAGGTTGGACATCCAGCCACGGCCCGATTTCCCTTTTGAAGCCTTGAGACTTTCCTGCGAATCAGATTTGGGCATACCCGCCTGCTGACTAGCCGCACCAGCCTGCTGATTCTGACTGCGCTGAAGTGCCTCGCGCTCAAAGTCGACGCTGATATTGTCGGCGTCTGTTCTTGCTCGGCGCAGCGAATGCATATGCGGTGGAAGATGATGGTGCACGTTGGATGTGGGCTGATGCGAGTGTATAGAAGCGGGATAGTTCGCAGGGAGCGAGAAGTTCGGACTGGGCGGCTTCTCGCCATACGTGACTGGTAGAGACAAGATACTGGCCGCTCGGGTAGGCGCAATACCCTCGAAAATAGAGCCATCGTAAAAGGTCGATGCGCCCCCTGCAGACCCTCTTCTCCCTCCAGACCCACCAGAATGCGCAGAAACGCCACTGTAGACGGAAGGATTGTACAGCGATGAATGCGTAGAGCCAGCGTAGCCATTCGCACCCTGGCGCAGCTGTTGCTGATATGGGGACGAGTAGTGATGGGGCTGAGCCAGATGATGCGGGATATGCGGTGGCGGCAGACTGCCTTCCCGTGGCCCTTGGCCTAAGCTGTATACTGAGCTCGGCACAGGACTCGGTGGGCCAGGCAGCTGACTGTTCCGGGGCGACATGGCGTCGTCTGTACCGTCCATGCTAACATCATTAATGCTCTCGGGATAGCCTACGCCAGGCGAGGCAACCGAAGCGCCGTGCACGACCTGGACGCCTCCTAAGCCGACACTGTCGTTGGAAAGCACACTGAACGCCAACGAGATCTGACGATCTCTTTGCTGTGCAGCATAGTATTCCGCCGTCGGCGAATAGGGTGCATTGGACGGTGCAGCCGAGCCAGGCGCGGGCTGGGACAATCCAGCAGGGTGGGGATGTCTTGCTGCATGCTGCTGATGCTCGACGCTGTTTCGGCTTTGCTGCGAAGCATGAGTATGTGACGAGGGTATGTTTCGAGGCGAAGGGAAAGAGGATGAATTCGGTGCGGGAAGACCGTATGATGCGGCCGTTGAAGGAGTAGGCAGCGACTGTACTTTCGGTGGCTGAGGTTGCGGGATTGCTTGTTGCTGGCGGACATGGTTTGGGAAGGATGGAACGTGCGTCGGCTGCAGGGTGGGCGCAACCTGCAGAAAATACGCATGTTCAAGACATCGCAGTGTCGTGAGGCGGACACGTGGATCATATCGCATCAGGTCGGCCATCATGTCCACAAGCTGATAGGGCACCAAATTGCGGTCATAGAGGCCTTCAAAGTGAATCGGCTGAACTTTGGGGAAACTGAACCCAACAGCTTTGGCCATTTTCGTAGCGCGATCCCAGTATCCTCCACCTCTTGTACGACTCCGCTCGTCGATGCCATAATCGCTCGTAGGATCACCCATGACCTCGCAGATTCGGAAGACTTGGTCCACTTCGCTCTGCCCTGGAAAAAGAGGCTTGAGGTTGACCATCTCCGACAAGATCGTCCCTACGGCCCACATGTCTACAGGTGCTGAATAGTCGCGACTGCGGAGAATGACTTCTGGAGCGCGATACCACCTCGTAGAGACATATTCCGTATATGGAGGTTTCGAATTCGTTTCTCTCGCAAGACCAAAATCTGCAATCTTGACTACGGCAACTACGTCTTTCTCCGGTGGTCTATTGGCAAAGGTTGGATTGCTCATATTGTGCGGTGCTATGTAGGCGGGATAGTCTGCCAGGCCAGTAGTTGTAATGAGCAAATTTTCCGGCTTCATGTCGCGGTGGAAATAACCAGAGAGGTGGATGTGGTGCAAGCCTGCTAGCATCTGCTGCAGTAGAGATGCAACGAGACCCGCTGCGAGTGGTCGCCCTTTTCTTGACTTTGTGAGCTGGTAGAGATTACCTTCCATGCATTCAAAGACAAAGTAGAGCTCCTTGGTTGTAGGCAAAAGAAATGCGTCGTAGAGAGGTATGCAATTCGGATGTGCCGGTATTGAGCGTAGTGACTGCGTGACGAGTGACCAGTCAGCACAAATCTCCATCGAGCATTGTCTAGAGATACGAAATCGCTCACCTTGAGCTCCTTAAGCTTCATGCACTCATCCCATCCGCCCTCAAACGCCTTCTTCATTCGTTTGAGCGCTACAAGGCGTTTGCCTTTATATTCAGGTCTTGAGCTGGGCCCAGGCGGTCCCGTTCCTTTCGGTACACTAGAGTCACACGAGACAAACATCTATTGATTAGCTATCCTTTCATGGGAATCACCGAACGGTGGAGACTCACGCTAAAGGGGAATGCCAATCTGCAAGCCAAACCGTTCCAAATGATCCATCTCCCACTTCTTTCAAGACGGTATACGAGCGAGTGCCAACGACTGGCGCCGGTGGAGCTGGCGGCGGCCCCGACTCGTAGACTACATCTCCAGGTCTAATGAAGCTAGAGCTGGCAGGGGCGGGCGCCGAGGCAGACGCTGGTGATTGAGGGTTGGAATGTGCAGATGCAGACGTAGACGCCACTGGCGAATGACTCGTCGATCCCGTCGCGTGCGCATGTTGATGCGGATGCGGAGGCGCGCTATAATGTGAATGCGACGACGAAGCACTCGACGATGGTGGTGGATTGTGTCCATGTGCATTCAAATGCGGCGCATGTTGATAGTGATTATGATTATGCGATTGTACATGCGTGAGTGGGATGATGTGCGTCCCCGCAGACGAACTGGCGGCTGTAGATGGCGCGCTTGCATATTGCGGCGCTTGTTGCGCATATTGAGCAGTCGCGTTTGAGGGGTAGTGTTGTTGGTGGTGGTGGTGATGATGCGGCGCGGGGTGGATCGCCGAGGAAGAAGAAGCTGAAGCTGAAGCTGAAGACGGACCAGCCTGCATGCTCTGATATTGCGCCAAGTTTTGCGATTGCGTCCGTACATGCGCATGTGTACCATTCACAGGCGAGCCAGCAGACGAAGAAAGTGGCGAGGCTGGAAGCGTACGTGCCATTGCATGCTGTTGCTGTGCGTGTGGTTGGTGATATTGTTGCTGGTGGGCGTTGTCATAGCTAGCCTGTCCGTTCGCAGCGGACGACGAAGCTTGAGCACTGCTTGTGCTGGCGTGATTGCTGCTGCTTCCACCACCACCACCTCCGAGGCCAAAGCTGTTCCTGAGCAAGGAAGCTGCCATCTTTCCCGTCGCCGCTGTCAGTGCAGCTGCTTGGCGATGCTGTCGATCTTCTTGCACTGCCTGTACAGCGGCCGTAGCCTGCAGCACCGAAGCTGTGGCAGCGGCAGTGGCAGTAGCAGCTGTGGCCAGCGTTGCTGATATGGATAACGCAGGTGTCGCTTGGACAGTCGTCTCTGCTGCCACTGCTGCTGCGCTAATGACAGCAGCTGCAGCGGCGACAGACGCAGCCGAGTCGAAGAGTTTGCTTTACGCTTCTTCTTGTGACAAGGAATCGCGATGGGATGTAATGCGCTCCCCCCTTCTTGTTGCGAGCCTTGCTGTGCTTGTTGCGCAGTGTAGCGCGGGCTCCAGGCCAGATGGTGATGATCGACCAGCCGGGCAGACGGAGCTAGTGATTCCCACAAGCTCGGGCTGCGTAGGAGGCTGTAAGGTTGCGTCGAAGCGTTTCTGTGATATGCTATACGGAAGCACGCCCGGCTGCGCTGCTCGTTTGAGACGCTACAAAGCCAGTCTCTAGAGATCTCTCTCCAGGGCGAGTCGTCGTTCCAGAGCTGGGCCCGCGATGCTCATGGACTAGCGCCGTTTTGTAAAGCACTTTGTCCTTCCTTGCGTTTTGAGGTAGCAAAGGCAGAGTATATCCACGTTTGCTCTGACCTGCTTGCTGTCCTACTCGTTTCGTAGCGCCGCTCTAATGTGGAACGCCCTCGCTTGCCTCGGGCTGGCAGCCCTGTCCCGAGACGCGGGCGAGACAGCGAGAGCCAGACGCAGGGTGCGAGGAACGGGTGCACGCCCTGTCTGTCTGCCTGCGTCTCCCCTCTTTGCAGCGTGCACCTGTGTGCAGCTCTCGTGGTATGCTGAGTCGTGCTGAAGATGAGCGAGTTGCGTCTCGCTGCCTGCATTCACACTAGCGCCGATAGAGCGCCAGCGGGCTAGATTGAGTAGAGCGTGGTGGCGGGGAGGGCAGGGTTGCGCTGTGAATGACTGGCGATGTGACAGCCCTCGCGTACTGTACTGTGTTGTATTGGCCTCCCCCGTCCTTGCTCGGAATGTTGCACCTCCTTGGACCACGGGCTCTTCCGTTCCTGTCTGTCTGCCTGCCTGCTCGCTCTCTGCTGCGCGCTATTCTCGATTCAACCCAGCACTGGCCAGCCTCGGCTTAACGACGAGCTGAACTTGCCTTTGCCTTCACTGCAGTGCTACACCTGTCTAGTGCTGGGAAATTGTGGCCTCCTGTCGGTTGTTGCGTAGGATCGTCTTGGTTGCCCTACTACGTCGCCACCCTCGTGACTGTTGTGTAGAATGTTGTCGATGTAAATGTCTCGGAGCGGTCCAGCTGACTCGCGCAAAAGAGTGTGCAGTGTCCTTCTAGCGCAGGGGTACCACCTCGCGCGTCGCCATGAGAGGCGATTCTGTTCTGCTCGTGCTGATGATGTGCTGACTTGGACGCAAAGCAAGCACGCCTGTGGAAATTCAGCGACCCCGTACCCTCGATTCGATGGTAGTTCTATGCTGCGAGCACTACTGACTTGTCGGTGGTATGATACAGCAGAACACACACCCCTAGCCGCGCTGTTGGCAGGTCTAGTCTTTGCTGATCCAGGCCAGGCAACCTGACAAGGCAAAGAGACGCGCAAAGAGGAAGGGCAAATGATTGCAAGAAAGCAAGGTGATGATTCCGAAACAAGCATTGCGTTGAGGTCTGTCATTGTCTTCGAAGCCCAGCGCAATAGATAGTATGTACCGCGGCGTATGAGACCCACTGCTGACTTTGTATACAGGCGTGTCGAGCGATGGCACGTGCTTCGGGGTGGCATTGTCAAGCAGGCGATTGGCAGGTAGGCCAGCAGTACTGCCGGAGCACCGGATAGCTTCTACAGCGTGTTGATTCCACTGATGAGCATGGTCTATGCGCTATCATCTGCTCTGCGACTACCTGCGACTGGCTGCCCTGTATGGAGTCCGAGGTGATCGGCAATTCTGGCTTGCGCAAAGAGAGGCTTCTCTCATACAGCAATCTTCATTCGTTGGGAGTATTGTGATGTCATGCATCTCATGTTGTGTGTGTGTCATGCTGTCAATCACATTTACTGTTCCAAGCAGTGATTGAGCAGTATCGAGACAAGTCCGGCGATTAGAGATAGCCGCCCACTACTTGCAGCTTTCTCTGCAAGCAAAGAAGCATCCCATAAAGCAGCAGATCCCTTGAAGCCAGGCGGCTGGAGATAGCATCCCCTGTATCTTCGACATGCACAAAGTATCAGAGAGTATCGCTTCCCATGCTCTGCGCTGCCATTGCTGCTCTCCCGGCCATAACGTCGATCACCGAGGAGCCAGCTCAACCAAAAATTGCAGCAACCCGACGAGGCCAGCGTGCCGTGCATGCCTTTGTTGTTCTCTCTCCCTTCTGCAACCACGAGGCACGACACAGAGCACGACTCGCACGAAGCAGCAGACGAGCGAACACTAGTCTTCCACGGTCTGCCGGGTCTGGTCTGCAACCGCTTGTCCTTTGACTGTCTCTGTCTTGCTACGAGGCACGCAAACGGCTACATTCGGGAAAGCGAAAACAGACACCCACACACGCACCTCCGAACATACCACGACCGAGAACACTTCGAGCAGCTATAGGGCCTACAACAATGACAAACAACATCATCCAACAAGCGCGCGATGTGCTCTATTCTCGCGTTCTCAACACAAGCGGCGCACTGAGTGGCAGTCAATATGCAAACACGGCAATCGACTTGCATTCTTACATTGCAAGCGCTATAAAGAGCTTGCCCAAGGAATATCAACCCAGTGAAGAATGGTATCGATGGATTCCGGGGAAGAGCCCGCTTTCGACGAGTGGGTCTTTCCATCCTTTCGGGCACGCATATCAGGGCGGCAGGCGAAAAGTGCAGTGAAGAAGAGCGACGCAAGGGGGGCCGTGGGACGATGAGAGATGCAGAGATGAGAAAGGTCAAGGGCGCATTTGACTGGCAGTGAGACCAGCACGACTGGGATATCATGCTTGCAAGGGCAGCGCGGGGATTGTTCCGTCTCGTCACTACAGGCAGGAGAGCAGTCCTCGAGAGTTGCGCCGGTGCAGGTCGACCTCGTTCATCCTCGTCACGAAGACGTCTTCTTACGCGTTAGGAAAGCGTCCAGGCCGCCCGCCCCGCTCGCTCTCACGAAACCCTTGTCGCCTTTCACCTTGTCGCCGAGGGGATTTCGCCTGCTGCTCGTTCGCATGTGTGCAAAGAGACAACGAACAAGGCGCTGACTGCTTGCATTGTCTTTTCTCTTCCTCTATTTCTCGCTTTCGGCGTCACGCAGCTCCCGCCGTTGCGCTCGCGGTGGTCTTGTACCTCTCTACCATCTTTGGTGGTCGTGAACTCATGAAAGGCCGCAAGCCATTCAGTGCGTGTTTTACTTTTATTTTTCCTTCTCTTTGTCTTCACCTGATCACTAGTACGCGTCGTGCCGATCCGTTTTATACCTGCTTGTTGGTTTGCAGAGCTCGCTACCCTGTTCCAGATCCATAACTTGCTTCTATCCGCTGGGTCCGCGCTCCTGCTCACACTCATGCTTCTCGAGGTGCGTTCGACTTTTTGAACATGTGTTTTCTCTTGCATTGTATAAGAAGCAAGACAAAAACAGGCTAACTTGCCTGCACGTGGTGGTGACCTTTGCAGATCGTCCCCATCATGTACAAAAATGGCATCTTTTACGCAATCTGCAACCGTCAATCGTGGACTCCCCGGTTGGAGACGTACTATATCGTAAATTACCTCTTCAAGTACTGGGAGCTGGCCGACACCATGTTCCTCGTCGTCAAGAAGAAGCCTCTCGGTGCGTGCCGCGGCATGTGTCTTTGCTATTACGATGATATGAAGGCTCACGAGCATTTTTTCTTCCCGTGCAGCTTTCTTGCACGTCTACCACCACTCGGCGACCGCCGTGCTCTGCTACACGCAGCTGAACGGTATGTCGAAAGAAATGAACGCAGTCATGCAGTACGGTTACTCAGAACCTGATTTCGTCGTTTGCTTGTTGGCTTGTTGGATCTGTACAGGCGCCACCTCCATCTCGTGGACCGTCATCACGCTCAACCTCTTTGTCCATGTCGTCATGTATTATTACTACTGGGCGACCGCTGCCGGCTACAAGATCTGGTGGAAGCGCTACGTTACAGTCATGCAGATTTTGCAATTCGTGCTTGATCTTGGTCTGGTCTACTTTGGCAGTGAGTGGGCTCCACACATACACACAAGAGCTGCATGGAAATACTGATTGGTCTTCGACGCTCTCGCGTTGATTTTGCGTGTGCAGCCTACAGCCACTTTGCAAACAAGCGAGGCTGGCCATGCAAAGGCGACTGTGCAGGTTCTGAATTCGCGGCACTCCAAGGCTGCGCGATCCTGTCCTCGTATCTGGTGCTCTTCATCTCCTTCTACCGCAAGACATACAAGAAGGCCTCTTCAAAGGCCGAGCTGAAAACCGCTCTTGCAAAGGGCGGCGCAACCGCAAATGGCGTCGTTAAAGGAGGTCTCAACAATGGCAAAAGCGTTGCTGCTGGAGGATATGCTAACGGCGGCTCTAATGGAAATGCGAATGGAGGAGTGTCGGGACGAACGAGAAGCCATAGCATCAAGAATCATGCTGCTGCTGCAGACTCTCTCTTCGATGAGACTTGTGGACCTGCGGGGGTAAATCGACCTGATAGGAGCGGCGTCAACACTCCTGTCAGTGGCACCTTTTAAAAGAGGCCATTCCTTGCGCACTCTGTTCAAGTAATCTCCTTCTCCCCAATTCGACCTTTCATTTCGAACTTCAACGCCGACCAGCAGGAGAGTAAGGAATGCGCAACCGGCTCCGTCAGACGTCTCAGAGTGCTACTCTCCGGCTTTGGCTGGCCACTCCTTACCCAACTCTTCACGCCCTTCAAACCAATTCGCTACGCTTCAAACATCCACAAGCAGCGAGCTGACTGCTTCGCCGCTACCACCCACTCGACACCTCCCGGCGCCCGTCTTCAAAGCAGGCGTAACTAATTCGCTTTCATGCTCCACATGCTCCTTCTATATACCCCAGTCTCATGCATAGCTTTCGCCTCCCAAAATTGTTCAGCTCCGGTCCCGAGGTCTGGGCTGCGCAAGTGATGCGTGATAGGTAGAGACTTCCCCCCACTAGCAGGCTCACAAATTAATGCAATATAGTGTCTGAACACTCGATGGAGTCCGTCTGCCGTTGGTCGTGTGCTGGTGGACACCAGCGTCCCCTAATATTTGCCTTTTGCTCTGGCCTTGGTGGCACTGCGAGCTGCGGAACGCGCAATGCAGACTGACCGTCTGACTCGGATGCAGAGCATTCACGATACCCTCTCATAGGCTCGGCTTGTTGTGAAGCAAAGCAGGTTGCCTCGAGACCTACTTTGTTGCTTTTTATCCTGCAGACGCGCGTCAACTTGTCGATCAGCCCGTCGTCACCTCGAGTGCTGCTCGTGACTGCTCTCGCTCCACGCAAAACAACGGTGTACAGACTGTCCAGTCGAGCACCTCTGGTCGGCACAAGAGCATCTATATACGCTACGTGTCCGTGGACTAGGCCAACGCAAGCCTTAATCGGCCCACTAGCCGAGGGCTTGCTCTCTGGCCACTGTCCTGCGAGATGTGAGTCCGCGGTGGCTAAGCGCAGGCGGGGAATGCCATTGGCGCGTTGGACAAAGCAGCAGCTACTGACACATCTTGCATTTACCTTCCTTGCGTCTCGCCCCACTGCTCGGCTCAATCTCGTCCTCGTTGCCCACAATGCGTCTTCTCCGATTTCAGGCTCGAGGGCGTCGTCGCAGGACTGCTCAATCGCTTCCTCAAGACCTATGTCGACAATTTGAACACGTCACAGCTCAACATTGGCATTTGGTCTGGCGATGTGCGCCTCAAGAATCTCAAGCTCAAGAAGGAGGCACTCGACAAGTTCCGCTTGCCGGTTGACGTCAAAGAGGGCTACTTGGGTGACCTGACTTTGAGCATACCATGGAGCAATGTACGTGGGCCATTCGCATCTGGTGAGGTACAATACTTTGTTGGAAGCTTGCTAACCTCTGTAATTGCCTGCTCGTTGCATCTGGCGCCGTTCTTTATCACTTGTAATTGCGATCACGTAGCTCAAAGGCAAGCCTGTCAAGGTACTCATCGAGAACGTCTATCTGCTGGCAAGTCCAGCGAATCCAGATGCACAATATGATCCAGAAGAGGATGAACGCCGCGCGTATGCGGCCAAGATGGAGCGGCTCGAATCAGCCGAGCTGCTTACCACAAAGCCGAGTGCAGGTCTGTCTGCTGAAGACGAAGCAAAGAATGAATCTTTCATGGCATCTTTGACGAATCGCATTGTCGACAATCTGCAATTGACAGTCAAGAATGTCCACTTGCGGTATGAAGATGATGTCTCCGTACCCGGTCATCCGTTTGCGTTCGGTATCACCCTAGGCGGCTTCACAGCTGTCTCCACCGACAAGTTCTGGCAGACGACTTTCATCCACAATTCGACAGAGGGCATTCATAAACTTGCAAATCTCGACTCGCTTGCCGTCTACTTCGACTCCGAATCAGAGTCTTTGGCCGGTCATCCCGCCGACCAGGCTATCAAAGAGTTCAATGCTCTGATCGCACGCGCAGACAAGAATGCAACGCCTGTTACCCATCAATACATCCTTGCACCTGTCAGTGGCGAAGGCAGGCTTGTCCTGAATCATCACGTCAGCAAAGACACACCGAAGACGGATGCCGAGTTGCTGTTCAAGGAGCTGGCTTTCATGATCGATGAGGATCAATACCGTGATGCATTGAGCCTTGTCGACCTCATGCACGTTTACAGCCGCAAGACGCAGTATCGAAAGTTCAAGCCGAACGACAAGCTCATCGAAGAGAATAAATATCGGGCGCTCTGGCGCTTTGCACAGGACTCGATCTTGCATGAGGTTCAGGACAAGCGACGGAGATGGAGTTGGGCCTTTTTCCAGGAGCGGAGAGACGATCGCAAGCTATACGTATATACTTTCAAGCTCGATGCCCGAGGAGAGATCACACCCAGCGATAAGACCAAGCTAGAGGAGCTCGAGAGAAAGCTAAGCTACCAAGATATCCGCTTCTACCGTTCAATAGCACGCTCGGAGCTACGTAAGGAAAGGGCGAATGCGCGTCAAAGCCAGGAGCAGAAGAAGCTTCAGTCTGGACCGCAAGGCAAAGGCCAAAATGGGACAGCCTCCGGTGGAGGCTGGCTTGGCTGGATCTGGGGAGGCAACAAGACACAAGCGCATGCAGAGAGCGAGCAGCCGCAAGACTTGCTCAGTGACGAGCAGCGTAAGGAGCTTTACGATGCTATCGACTGGAATGAGAAGCAGGCGGTCGCAGGTGGCATGGACGAGCCCAGAGATACACTGAAGCTCCGCGTGAAGGCGAAACTTGACAATGGTTCGTTCGCCCTGAGGCGCGATCCTCACGGTCGGAACTTTGACATGCTCAAAGTGACATTCAACGACTTTTCCGCCAATGTTCTCCAACGCCCAGAAGGCGGTCTCGAAGCTGAGATGGCACTAGGGGGAATGGGTGTATTCGATGGTACGCTGGACAATTCATTGCACAAGCAAATCGTGCGCGTCAAGCAAGCGGACCAAGATAGCCAGGACGGAGGATTCATCGTTCATCCGGAAGATCGTCAAGTGAAGGAGGCGCACGAGGCGCACACCAATTCCTCGGACGAGCTGAACAAATCAATCAAAGCCGGCGGACGTGCTGCGGAAGATCCATTCTTCTACGTAAAATTTGAGAAGAACCCGTTAGATGAACGTGCAGACACTGGCTTGACCGTGCGCATGCGATACATGGAGATCATCTATCATCGAGGCTATGTCGAAGATGTTGTGCGCTTCTTCAAGCCACCCGCGAGTCAATTGGAAAGCGTGAATGCCCTCGTCGATGCTGCGAGCAACACGCTTGAAGGCATCCGCAAAGAGACTCGAGCTGGTCTCGAATTCGCCTTGCAACAGCACAAGACCGTAGATCTTAGGGTGGATATGAATGCGTAAGTCGATGGCATCCGTGTCGAGGAGTAAGCTGCTGACTGGTATATCAGGCCCATCATTATCATTCCGGAAGACGTAACGAAATCAGACTGTCAGCATATTGTGCTGGACGCAGGTCATATCTCAGTCAACAGCGAGTTGGTTGACAAGAGCGCCGTGGCAGAGATCCGGGCCAAAGAGAACCAGCAATACAGTGATGCAGACTTTGAGCGACTCGAGTCGCTTGTATACGACCGCTATCACGTCAAATTGCAATCGGCACAGCTCTTGATGGCAAATTCGCTTCAGGATTGCATGAAGGCACTTTCAGAAGATAGTAGCCCGCAGATCCACATCCTGGAGCGGATCAACATGGCGTTCAAAGCCGAAACATGCATCGTTGCCAAAGCACCGAATCTGACCCGGTTCAGAATCCTCGGAGATTTGCCTGATTTGCACGTTCACTTCAGCGATCGCAAATACAAGCGGTTGATGCGCATGATTGATGTCGCGGTCCCCAAATTCGATAACGACATTGCAGAAGTCAGTCTACCAGTCAAGACTGCCGAGATGCAGTCTGTACGCACCGCTGCCTCTGCATACCGACAAGCGCCCTTGTACCATGACAATGACGATGCCCTGAGCCTGGGTGAACATACGGACACCGAAGACGACAGCAGCAGTGATACAGACAACAAGAGCCGGGCCCGGTCTGGTACCGACGCAACTTCTGTGCACCGAGATAAGGATGATGATGGCGACGACAAGTTCTATGATCCAGGTGAAATCGTGGAAGGAGTGCGTGCAGGCTCTCTCCATAATGCTGGTCCTTCAGGTTTGTTTGGCTGATACTTCAAATTTCAGAATGCAAACTTTCGGCAAAAGAGCTTTGAATTCAAATTCACCGTCTCGAAATTGCAGGCTTCGATATACAAGTCTGACCTGCACGAGAGCAAGCCCGACAAGTTGCTAGCAGATGCTATCCTTGTGAACTTTGACTTCGGTTTCGCTTTGAGACCTTACGACATGCAGGTCGATATCACGCTCGGTGCTTTCACTATTGACGATAGGATGGTCGACGAGTCTAGCCGCTTCCAGCAGCTAGTGACGTCCGATCTGGACGAGGATGCCAGCAAGCGCGGGACGGACCTGGTTCGAATTCGTTATGCTAGGGTACAGCCTGACTCGCCCGAGTTTATGACAGTCCATGAGGGCAATAACCAAGTCAGTACGATTCCCCTCCTAGCTACGAACGAACTGATCAGATTACGTTCTGTAGAGTGTCGATGTTGAGCTATCCACCATCAGCTTAGTAGTCACTCGGGCGAGTATCCTGATGCTCTTCGACTGGCTACTTACCACTTTCACTGGAGGGCCAGACACCAAAGCTGCAGACAATCAGCAAGTCACAGCAGGGTCTTCGGGCGAGATGCAGCAGGTGGCCTCCTCTAGTACGGACAATAGTAACAACAGCAACGTGGTCGAGAAACTTCGAGTTAAGGTGAAACTTACCGAAGTTCGCTTGGTTCTCAATGACGATGGAACACGATTGGCAACTCTGTCATTGACTGCTGCAGATGTTTCGGTCCTACTACGTGGTCCGACCATGCGCGTGGCTGCACAACTAGGCAATCTCTCCGTTACAGATGACTACGAAGCTGGTAATCTCCCCGAGTACAAGAAGTTGCTCAGCATCGAAGGTGATAATCTGGCGGACTTCTCATACGAGAAATACGATGCTTCGGAACCGACATATCCTGGCTATGATAGCCAAGTCTATCTGCGCAGCGGATCCTTCAAACTCGTCTTCGTGGAGGATCCTGTGCATCGCATACTTCGGTTCTTGACCAAGTTCGCAAGAATGAAGGCGGTTTACGATGCCGCGACATCCGCCGCTGCGCAACAGGCGACTGAAATTCAACAGCAAGCCAATAGGATGCGTTATGACATCCTTGCAAAAACGCCAATCATTGTCATTCCTCGACACGGACAATCTGCAGACGCTATCGTAGCTAACCTCGGTGAAATGAGAGTGAATAACACCTTTTCAAAGGAGAAGGATTTGTCGCTCACCCACATCGAAGCTGGTCTCAGCAAGATTCGCCTGTCCTCCCGCACACAGGCGTATGGCGACACATCTGAGCTGCAGATGCTGAAAGATGTCGACCTGGACTTTGACATCACCATGGTCGAAGGTGCGGACCGCTCGCATAGCAGCACCAACAGACCAGATAGCGAAGTGGGCATAGTTCAAACATTCTTCATAAATTACATAGCTGATGCGTTACTCTGTGACCGTCCAGATCGTGGGCAAGATGTCCGATGTCAAGCTCAGCCTCACAGCTCACCAGTACGCCTTCCTTATGGATCTGTCCAAAAGCGTACCACGTGCATTTGCGACTAGCGAAGAGGAAGCGGCAGAGGACGAAGATATGGACGCCCAAGCTTCTACTTCCGCTACGCCCGCCAAGGCGCCATCTCCCAAGTCTGTCGATTATGCTCAGTCTGGCGAGGCGCCATCGGAGACGGTAGACCTCTTCCCGGAGCTTGCCAAGGTTGCTGTCAACGACAAGGGCCAGAAAGTGGCCCTCTTCAGCAAAATGGAATTCGCTTTTAGCGTGGGAGCTGTGAATCTCGAGCTCTTTACGAAAGAAGCTGTCAACAAATCGAGCCTAAAATCCAACAGTCTGGCTAAGTTCTCTCTCAACGAGACCGATGTCAAGTACAAGATGGTATCCAACGGCTCCATGGAGGCTGAAGTACTACTCAAGTCTTTCGTAGGTTGCAAGTCTACAGTCTGTTAGAGGATAGCATCTGACTTCATTTCCATGCAGACTGTACATGACACTCGACCAGAGAAAGCAACCAAATTCCGCGAGATCATCCCGGCCTCACAAGAAAAAGGCTACCAGCTGATGGTCAGCTATACTATGTCAGGAGGAACAGACCGCAGCTCCGTAGCGAATGTCACCGTCGATACGCCTTCGATCATCTTCTCTCTAGACCCCTTGTTTGCATTGTTGGACTTTGCGAGCTATCCTTTCAAGAATGTTGCCGAGGCTCCATCGCCTGACAGAGATGACGAAGATGCACAAGAAGTCTCTGCAGCCATTGCAACCGAGGATGCCGATGGGCAAGGAGGAGGCTTGGCTTTCCGTGTCAACGTTGTTCAAGCATCAGTTAAACTGCTGGCCGAGCCCACGCGACAAGATAGCGAGGCTATCGTGCTGTCTATCAGACAAATTCAAATGGCACAGCAGGGTACATTTGTGGTCAGTGTCGACCATCTGGGTATCTTTTTGTGCAAAATGGACCGTCCCAAGGAGACCGTCAGGATCCTCGACGACTTTGACGTGAATCTGTCCATGGACAACCGTTCCGACAATGGCGCAAAGAACAGCAGCATAGAGCTTGATGTGCAGCCTTTGGTACTGCGTCTTTCAAATCGGGATGTGGTTTTGGTAAGCTCCATTGTCACGCGAGCTATCGAACTATCCGGTTCGGGAGACAAGGAGGACGAAAGCAAGAACAAGAGCGGTGTATCCAAGCAGCAAGCAGGCCCCCACAAATCTCTCGAAAACGGTTCCGCGGGCGACGGGAAATCTATGGCTTCCACCGCTACTAAGAATCGACGACGATCATCGGTTCCCAAACAGCCTCGGGCGGAGGTGCTAGTGACCAAAGAAGCAGTGAGTCATCATTTGCTCCAGCATTTCAAAGAGTGCGGAAGTCTGACGGAAATGCGTTCCTTTACAGCTTCGTGCAGTTTTCGGTGGTTTCCGCCTCGTACTGATCAGCGATCTGCATGAGCTGCCAGTTCTCGACATCAAGACACCACGCTTCACCGCTCGACTCGAGGATTGGTCTGCAGACGTGCGTGGTTCCCGTTGTTTGCTTTCGTATATTGCGAATCTGACTTTCATCGTTCTGCTTACCAGATGCGAGCTGGCTTGAGCTTGACACCTGTCCTCAACTATTATAACTTGACAAATTCGCGTTGGGAAGCACTGCTTGACCCTTGGGAGTTCAGCATCCAGGCGACCCGAAATGCTGCGACACAGGCGATGTCGATCGTACTGTCGTCAAAGAAACGGCTTGAGCTCAACGTCACTCACACGTTCATCGAGCTGGCTTTGAACACGATGACATTGTGGAGCGAGCAGGGAGAGGAGGTTCTGAGCACAAGTCGCGGATCAAATGCGCCCTTCTTGATGTGCAATCGCACCGGGTATTCTATGGTCGTTTGGACGGAGTCCGACGACAGAAACAGTAAACCAGAACCTGTTCGTATTGCGAACGGCGAGGATCGACCATGGCGCATGGACGATTGGCGAGCAATGCGTGAGTCTGCTACGACCAACGCGGTCCACAATTCCATTGGCCTCATCTTGGAGGAAACCCAATGGGAGCGCGTCAAACACATCTCCGTGGAAAGAGAAGGCGAGCAGCTCTATCGCCTGAAGCCAAGACTGGACAAAGTTCCGCATCGAGTTCTGGTCGAGATAAAGCTTGTCAACAACGTTAAAGTTGTGACAATGCGTTCGACCTTCAAAGTTGAGAATCTGACACTGGTTCCGAGTGAGGTAGTCATCGTAGACGCCAACGGAAAGAAAGCGTCAGAGGTATTCAAGCTGCGTGTGTCTCCTCTATTTTCAACACCGTGCCAGGCCAAAGGTCACTGACTCGTTGAAATGTAGCTCCTGGAGCCGACTTCTGCGTTCCTATAGAGGCAGCATATCATCAACGCCTGAAAATCCGACCAGATCGTGTGTCAATCTGGCCCTTTCGCCTGTACCATGCTGATACGCTTGCCTTTGCAGCTGGCTTCAATCACGCCTGGTGTAGCGATGCGTACCATTGGCAAGACCTGGTCAAACGGCCAGCTCGTACAATAACTTGCAAATCGCTCGAGAAAGAAGCTTCTTTCCGTTTCCAAGCCTTCGCCGAATTCGACAAGCATGACCCTCTAATCAAGTAAGCATCGGATGGACCCGGCTTCTGTTGAGTATATAGGGTTGATCAATTCTCAGAACGTATCCTAGAATTACGCTGCGACTGAGAGCGCCCGTGGAAATCGAGAATCTGCTGCCTTACGATGTCCGCTTCCGAGTTTATGACAAGAACCGAGAACACAACTGGTCTAGCTTCCTCAGACAAGGTGGAACGAGTCCACTACACATGGCCGAGCTATCGCATTTGCTGCTGCTCAGCGTAGAAATCCAGGATTCACGTACGGTCTTCTAGCGTTTTCTGGTCCGGACAATGCACACTTCTAACGTACCTCCTGTCTGTAGCGTTCCAGCGTAGTGAATTCGCCATCATCAACACCGACAATCCTGACGATCTTCCCATCGAACATCACACGCCAATAGTCGACAAGGATGGCCTCAGCCTGAACTTGCAGCTGTTCTACATGTACGTTGCCGTGGCCGGGCCTTTTGCAAAATATCACCCATCGTGCTGACTTACGAAACTCTCCAGCCGATATCCCAACTCGGGAGGATCGTTCAAGGTGCAAGTGTACAGCCCTTACGTTATATACAACAAGACTGGACTGGACTTCGCACTTAAATCCAAAGTGCCTCTGTCCTCGCCAAAGAATGTCGCAGGCCTCAATGTTTTTGCTCGGGACGATAGGCGCGCGCAACCGGCACCCTTTATGTTCAATTTTGCGAACCGAGACTCGCGTAACAACCGGGTCCTTCTCCGGCTCGCTGACTCGGCCTGGTCAGACGTAAGTCGTCACGCGTATACGTGCAATTGTAGGGCAAGAGACTGATTACCTATTCAGCCTTTGAGCTTTGACACGGTTGGTACTGATATCGAGACTACGATCCCGTCTCAGTCTGGCCAGGAACAGCTCCATGTCGGCCTCAAGGTCACGCAAGGGATCGGCGATGTAGGTCGAGAGTTTCCTCTTCTCTGATCAATACTGAACATTTCGTGCCGGATCAGTACAACATCATCAAAGTAATCACATTCTACCCACGCTTCCTTCTGAAGAACAACCTTGCGAAGCCGATTCGAGTAAGGCCGCACGGTGTGACGTACACAATGACACTCCAGCCGGGTGAAAGACAGCCCTTGCATTGGTTGAAGAAGGGCGCTAAGCCGCAAGTGACTGTATCCTACGCACCTTACGGACAATGGTCAGGCATAGAGACTATTCCTTTTTTCGTCTTTCGTTGCTGACGTCGTCTCCCCTTACAGGTCACCCATCTTCAATATCGACGATGTGGGCGAGACGCATGTCAAAGTCGAGAGTGAGAATCAAACAACAGAATTGCTCCGAGCAGACATTGCTATCAGCGGGGCAATTGTGTTTGTCACCCTCAACGCCGAGGAGCGAGGATTCCCAATCCATATTCAGAACGCCAGTGACTACTCGTTCAGTCTTCGACAAAAGGTTTGTGAAAAGGAAATTGGCTTGCAAGTCGACGTCATTAATCAATGTCCGAGCAGATTGACGAGCCTGGTCCCAATCGTCAAGCGTCGAAGGCTGTATACAAGCTGTCTGCGCACAGTACATTGAACTACATCTGGGACGACCCTGCGCAACCACAAAAGCTGTTGACTCTCAGTAGCGGCGGAATGAACAGGGACCTCAGCGTTGTCGAGATTGGTGCTCAAACACCTTTCAAATTCATGGTAAGCTCGGCTGTATCACGTCGGCTTGGCTCCAATATTCACGGACTGCTTTTGCGCAATTGTAGCTTTCCGGGAGTCAGAAGGTGGTTTCGATCGACATCCTTGCCGAAGGTCATGTACAGCTTGTACGCATCACCAATTACGACGAGGAGCAGAGCCTGTTCCGCCTCCGCAGGCGAGATACTAGCTTATCTATGCAGCGAACGTCAAGTCAAAGTTCGGCTTCTGACCAAGATTTCGTGGCGAAAGATCTCAAGGCACCGGTCACATTGACATTCAGCGTTGCTCTTGAAGGTATCGGCATATCCTTAATCAATAGCGAGATGGTCGAACTGCTGTATGCAACCTTCCGGGGTATACGCGTCAACTACACCGATTCAGCCACCAATCAGTCCGTCTCGTTCGTCATCAAATGGATACAGATCGACAACCAGCTTTTTGGCGCGACATATCCCATTCTGTTCTATCCTGCTACCATTCCTGGTGATGCAAAAGAGTTGGAGGTTCGGCCTAACCTTACAATGTCTTTCGAGATCGTCAAAGATCAAGGTAAGGATGCGTCTGCTTGTCGCCAAGCCGCCGCAGCTTACCTATGTGCTTTGTAGGACATGGAGTCTTGTACTTCAGTGGAGCGACGATGTTGCTGCAGTCAATGTGCCTGGAAGCCGATGAGGACTTCCTCTTCTCGCTGATGGACTTCTCGAAATTCAGGACAGTGGGCAAAGAAGCAGAGACAATGTACGCCTTCAATAGCCTGCCTTCTGTCTACTGAAGACCGGCTGACCACGCCAACTGTAGTGATAACCGATTGACCGAAGAGGGTCTTGAGCTACCTGAGGCTCCTCCCATGGTCCAAAGCACCGAGGTCTTTTTCGAGTTCTTGGCTGTCCAACCTTTATCCCTTGATCTATCTTTCATGCGGGGAGAAACGCTCAATAGTGATTCAGCGTGAGTAAACAGCCGATAGGCTGTAAGCCATTTATACTGACTTTGTTGCTTCAGTCTCTTCGCAGGCAACCGCAATGCCATAGCCTACATCCTCAATGCTATCACTATGACTATCGGTAATGTCAACGAAGCTCCAATTCGCTTGGGCGGCATGTTCCTGCAGGATCTCCGACTGTCATATGCAGTACTTGCGCAGCGTATAATATCACACTACCAACAAGAGGCAGTCAACCAGCTCTACAGGATCGTTGGATCAGCAGACTTCCTCGGAAACCCGATCGGCCTGTTCAGCAATGTTTCCTCTGGCGTTGCAGATCTCTTCTACGAGCCCACCGATGGAGTGGTGGAGCTTCGTGATTTCGGCTCAGGCTTGGCTCGCGGTGCTGGCAGCTTCTTCAAGAAGACCGTCTTCGGTGTCACGGACAGCATGACAAAATTCACTGGCAGTATCGGCAAGGGTTTATCGGCAGCTACGCTCGACAAGCAGTTTCAAAGTCAAAGAAGGCAGAGGCAAATCCGGAACAAGCCGAGACATGCTCTGTATGGTGTGGCTGCTGGAGCTGGTTCACTGGTCACAAGTGTTGCCAGCGGTTTCGAGGGTCTTGCTGTAAGTTTGCATTCCACCCGTTGCTCGAGGGAAGAAATTGCTGACTTGTGCCACGGTAGCGCTTGCCTGTTGAAGGAGCAAGCTCTGGTGGAGCTGGTGGCTTCTTCAAAGGTTTTGGAAAAGGTCTCGTCGGGTAAGCTTTCTTCGTCAACAAATGATCAGGAACCGAACACTGAACAAAGAACTCTCGCAGTGTGGCTACAAAACCAGCGGTGGGCCTCTTTGATTTCGCAAGCAATGTTACCGAAGGTATGTCTGCTTGCTTATGTAACGGCTACACTCAGCTCATTCGTGAATCCCTCTAGGCATCCGCAACACCACTACAGTATTCGATAACAAGACCATCGATGGCGTGCGGTTGCCCAGGCTCATTCCCCATGATAAGGTCCTTCGAGTGAGCTAGCGCGACTTCTACGCGGCCAAAAATGCGCAGAGCTAATACGCTTTTGCAGGCATACAACGAGCGCGAAGCTCTAGGTCAATTCTGGCTGAAGAAGTTGGACAATAGCCAATACCGCGATGAGTCATACATTGCTCATCTGCCAATCTCCGGAGAAAAGGAAGAGGATCTTATGGTTATCGTTACGACCTCGGCTGTGATTCTCGCACGGGTGACGAAAGGCAAGGTCATGTGGCATGTGCCACTACGCGACCTTCAGAGCATTACTTTGGAGCCGAATGGCATCTCTCTCGTCTTGCGAGAAGGTGCCCGAGGTCCCTTCCTGGCATTGCCAGACCAGGAGAGCCGCTTGTGGCTTTTCGGACACATTGAGCGGTGAGCCTTGAGCGCATTCATGATTGTGGGAAAGCAAAGACTGATCATCTTGCGTAACAACAGGGTCGTCAATGCACATAATACCCAGCGGCGCATTGAATGAAGCGCAAGTGTATACGTTATGATGAATCCGTCTCCGTTGGGTAATTTCGCACTCGATGGCAGATGGCTCTTTTACGATGTAGTATGACGAAGTCGGTTGTATCCACGTAGTATGAAGTAAAATAGCAGATTTATTCATCATCTCGTGCTCCCACCAATTTGCCATTGGCTTTACCGCCTGTAGCTCCGCGCACGATTTCCGCCATAAGCTGATCCGTTGGTTTGCGGACGGCTTCCGCGTCCCCCTCGCGAGCGACCTGCATTGCAGATAAATGCTGACTTCGGAAGAAATCCTTAATGAAGCTTGCAATACCATCTTCGCCAATCTCTTTGCACGCGCGAGCACCCCACCGCCATTCTTCGTCGCTTGAGCCAGATGTTGGAGCACCTTCGATGAGCTTGCGCTGCGTCGATTGGGTGGCTTTAACCTTTTGAGTCGCTTGTGTGCCGCCCTGGGTAGCGGCGCCTTTGCTTTTAGGGCCCACAAGGATTTTCTCTAGGTAGTGCTGTCGAATGAGCGTTCCGAGGAATACGTTCAAGGTGAATTTGTCGGCTCGCAGAGCACCGGGATGCAAAGGAAGCACGGTCTCGTAGCGCAATCCGAGCTTCTTAAGGTGGTTCATGAGTTGCTCTGACGAATTAGATCAGTCAGTCAGATTTGCTATTGGTGCATTTGCACAGTACGTCGTATTACCATCTGTCAGGACGCGCTCATTGACCAGGATGAGCGACAATATCACGTAGAGAATGCCGTACAGAGTTCGCTGCTCCGGACCAGTCCTCCAGTCGAAAATGGCGTCATCTCCTCGTTTCCAGTCTTTGAGTTCTTCGGTATCTGCATCTCGTCTGTTGCGCGCAGGCAGAGGATTGCCATCACGGTCGATGCCCGCAAAAGTCTCGCCCAGAGCGCCACGAAGATCCTCATTCAGGCGTGCCTGGAACTCTGGATTCGGATCATCATGCGACTTGATGCTCGCACGAATGAGCTGTTCAGGCAAGTTTGAGCGCAAGCAAAAGAGCTTTGCGACTTTCTTGCGTGTCTTCTTGGCATCTGCTGTCGCTGTCGCTGCTTCTGCCTCTTCCGAGGAAGATCCCTCACCATCTTCCTGCTCCTCGCCATTTCTCCTCCTCTTCTTCTTTTGCTTCTTGTCCCCTCCGTTCACGGCCAATGTCTCGACTTCATTGTCAAACATAGCCACGAGCTCCATCCCGAATACAGACTCGAGCATCTCGTTGGCTTCTTCAAGGATCTTGTTAAAGTGGCGTGTGTAGCCGGGGATGGCTGCAGGAATGAGTGAAGCATGCAGACAGAATGCTTCAATGATCAGCGGAATAGACTTTGCGACAAGCTAAAAGTCATGCTAACCTTTCTTCGTGATCTCGTCGCGTCTCAGAGTCCGTTTGCTGGCCTCGTTGCAGATAGCGTAGCGGACTAGCAGACGAGCTTGTTCAGTGAGTTCCTGCGGCGTGAGAGTCATCAGAGGTCAGCAAGGCACGCAGCGAAAATAATTACGAGCTCGAACTGCCGTATTTCCAGCGGTCCAACCACTGACAGCCTCTGTAATTTTCCCTTTACTCTTGCCCTGGGTGGCGCCAGCCGCGTCGCTACTATCATCGTCCTGCTCGCTCTGCACATCGTCGTTGCCGTTGCTTGCCCGTCCTTTGCCCTTTGACGACTTCTTCTTGCTGCTCTGGCCTTTCTCCTTGCGTTGGCGCTCTTTTATAGATGCCTCTGCGCGGTCGAGCTCGTCTTGCTCTTCGTCGTCCTGGAAGAGCACGAGTCGGACGGCCAGGCAGCGAATGTGTTACAGGCAGAGGGAGTGGCATTCAAGTGAACAGAGAGCTCAATTGCACGCGTAGATGGTCGCTGGCTCACGCTTCTCGCCCTCCGCGCCTGTTTGTGGCAGATTTGCCGCAGCGACGCGTTTGAATCAGCCTTGCCTTGCCTTGCCTGTTTACGCGCGCAAATGGACGGCAGAGTGGTGCGCTCACCATGGCTGCAGACTAGGACTAATTAAAAGAACGCGTGGACGGCCGTGGACGTGTGTCAGGTTGGAGCAATGTGTGCAAGCAGAGGCAAGGTGGAACACCGACAGCTCGCACGTGCAGACTCCGTAGAACTAGTAGAACAGATCACGATGAAATTGCAATCAAAGATCTCGTCTAGCTCCAGGCTTCTCTCTGTTTCGAGCATTGCTGTTGACGTTGTGCACAGATCTGGCTTTTACTTGGCTCCTACGGCCTTTGCGAGGTCTGCCAGACCCTCCTTGCGCTTGTACCGGGCATCCTGCGAGAGAGAGAGATGTCAGCTCAGGCTGATTTTAATCAAGCAAAGTCGTCTTGACGACCCACCTGAATGACGCTGGCATCAGCATCTCCCGAAAAGGTGGCACTCCACTCGACAAAAGTCGAGTTCTCGAGAGGGCCAGAGGTGACGGCATATACTCTGATAGTCGAGTAGACGGAGGAGAAGGAGAGGGCCGGGTCGGCGGTGACCACACTGTAGGTGATGTAGTGGTGGATGGCCGAGTGCTCTTCCTGCTTGATGTCTACGACGCTGCCGTCCTGCACAAGCCGATGATGAAAGGTCAGCAAGATGTGAAACGTGGGCCCGCCAAGCACGGGCAAGGGACGCACCTTGTAGGTGATCTTGTACACGTCGGCCTCGGCGGATGCATTCTTGACGGGCTCGACGTTCTTGACGAGGGACCACCAGGATGCAAGCTGGATGACGGTACGTGTGATGTGGCGGATTCAAAGGCACGAGTGCACGCACATCAGCATAAACCCCAGCAGCAGGAGAGGCACATCGGGATCTGTCGTGTGATAGATGACGCTACTCACGTCCTGGAGCTTGATGAGGTGCCAGACCTTGGCGAGCGGGGCTGTATAGACGATAGCATTGAAGGAAGATGGCACATACGATGGCGTCAGTGTCGAGGCAGGACTGCCTGCTACGACAAACGACGCGTACCCTGGATGACGGCGCTCTCGACGATGCTGGTGGCAGATGGGATTCCAGTGCTCATGACTCTATGGTTGTGATGTTGTGTTCGATGGTCTTGGTGGGCAGGAGCCAACTCGCATGTTACGGAGATGGGGCAGTCCATACAGGTTGGACCACTTGCACTCCGCCAGCTGTCATGACCTGTACGAACAAGTGACATTCTGGCAGATGATAATGACGAGGGCAGTAATGCAGCCCCTGTACGTGCCCTTCTAGTGGACATCTCGCTGTGCTGTTACACATTGCCACTTTCTCCGAGCTCGAGGCAGGAAACGAAGAAATCAGGACGCGGCTGTGCTGGCCATATATTCGATTGAATGAGGTGGGTGTGTCACGCTATACTACATCTCAAAAGGTATTTCTAAGCCTGCTTTGAGGCACTCTACCGGAATCACAAACGACGTATTATTCGGGTGGTTGCTTGCAATTTTGCTGGTTAGGTGCATTTTGCGTTGCGTGCGTGTTGTAAGAAACGAATGAACGGAACGACTGATTGCAGTAACGCTTGCTCTTGCACGCGATTTGTTGTGCCAAGCTGCTTCTTCTTTCTCTTGCGGATCTCTCACTTCTTGTTGCTGGATTTCTTTGCCTTTCCGCTCTTGGAACTTGATTTTCTCGGCCCGCCTTCGATGAACAGGACGAGGTCGTCAACGTCCAGATGGCCCTTGTTGCCTGTCTTGTCAGCAGCAGTGGTCACTGTGCCGTTGCTGGCAGCGGCGGCGTCCGATGCTGCAAGCTGAGCCGAGCTCCTTCCGCCTCGCCGTGCTGCTCCTGCTGAGCTGCTGCCAGACTGCATCCGGCCAATGAGCTCCTTTGCGCGCGCTGGGTCTGCACCAATTCGCTTAGCGAGCTTCTGTACCTTTTCAAGCTCGCCCTTTTCCTTTTGCTCGATGGCAGACTTGACTACCGCCAGCAGCTGGCTAGCATCACGTGCGTTTTCGCTTTCTTTGCCGAGGCGAAGGTCAAAGATACGGGAAGCTTCTTCGATATAGGGTATCGACTCGGACAATTGACCATCGACAATGTAGCACTGTGCGAGCTGATAGGACGAATTGGCGCTCATTATCGAATTCGAGCCGTAGGCTTTGTTTGCGAGATCTTGCGCTGACTTGAAGAACGGCACAGCACCAACCTGATTCTGGCCAGGAGCCTGCTTGACCATAGAGGCAGCAAAGTACTGTCAATGACGGAAAAGTCAGCATGTGAAAGCATGCGTGCATTGAAATTCGCGACATACTGCTGCTCTGGCCTTCTCAGGGTGGTTATCGCCATAGATGGCAGTCGTCAGAGCTACGCTATGCTGAAGAAGCTTGAGCGCAAGCTCAACGTTCCCAATGGCATGCTCGAAGAGTGCCAATTCAGAGTAGCAATGCAAAGTCTCTGAAGAGTCGATGCCATGCACACGCTCTGAAATAACGACAGCCTGCCGAGTGAGCTTGACCGCTTGCTGCAGGTAGAGCTCGTGCTGGATCTTGGCCTGCTCAAGTGCCTCCTCCGACTCGATGCCCGTCTCTTTCCTGATACGCTCACGGTCTTCTTCTCGTGCAATCGAACTGAGCTGCTCGTACAGCTGAATGCGACGCATCATTGGACTCGACATCCGGTGGTACATGCTGCCAACGAGCCGGTATGCTTCGGCCATCTCGGGATGCACAGCACCATAGATTTGATCGTAAAAATTGAGTGCGTCAGATAGGTAGCTTTCTCCATGCTCGAGGTTGCCCCTAATATGGTGCATTTGACCCTTTTCGAACAGGTCTTCGGTGATGGCGCTCTGTGGGGCATGAAGGAAAGTCAGCAGGATTCACGAAAAGGACTACTCAGATCAGCCTACCCTAAATGGCGCCCTCTTGACGACGGGATAGATGTTCAGGATGTCCTCAGGTGTGAAGGTTGTTTGACTGGACGTCGGGGCCGGCGATGGTGCGCCGCCTTTCTTGCCTGCCTGCTTCTTGCCGTCGTTGCTAGCGTCTGACGTGGCACCATTGGCTTGCGATTTCCTGTCGAAATTATAGCTGCGCAGGCTGATCTGGAGTCCAGCCACGATGCACAGCTCGCGAAGCATGCGAGGTTTCGAGAAAGATTGCTCCAGAGCGCCTTCGGGCAGTACAAAGCGGAAGCGTTGCTTCACTTGCCCTGTTATTTGTTGACGTAGCGCTTCGGGCGTGAGTGTCGTCCATTCCTTCTTGGACTGTGTGGAGTTGGAGGCTTTGGGATGCGCAGCTACGCTCGTGCCCAAGAAGCAGTTCAAGAAGTGGGACGTTGCTTCGGCGAGCTCAAGGCCTGCAAGTCCGGCTACAAGATGACGGAGAACATGCTTCGCGCCTCTCAAGATCATGTCGGTGACAAGGCAGACCTGATATTATGCTTTGGTCAGGTGATGTCGGCAAAGCTGAAGGGAGAAACCACCTACGCGGAACTTGGCCAAGAAGTTAAGAACCTCTTGCTCGGCTTCGGAGGAGCGTGTAGTGCCGTTCGATGATGGAGGCGCCTGCTTGCAAGCCTCGGCAAGATGACCCAGATACCGCATGTTGATACCTCGTCGATGCAGCATTCTGGACAATTCGGAGCTGTCTAAAGGAATAGTCTCTTCCGCGATGATCTCTCGCATGAGAGATGGAATAACGCTGCTGCGGAGGTAGTCACCAGCAGCGCGAACGGCCACGGTGCCTTCGTCTACGTCCTTATCTGACTTCTCCATCCAGTATGCTTGTGCTTTATCTGGCCGATCGACGAACGCATCGGGGTTGAAAGCGAGCTTGAAATCGCCAACATTGATGACGGTCTGCTTCTTTTCTGGCGACTTGTCCTTGGTCGCGACTGCGTCCTCAGTCGACGGCTCCGCCTCAGCCTCCTTGTCGACCTTGACAAAGTCGTCCGAAGTCGCGCTTTCTGGCTTCTCGATGGAGTCGTCGCCATTTTCAGCGGTAGCGGTAGTAGCAGTCTCTTCGGTAGGATCTGTCTTTTCAGCAGCGGTTTTTTCGTTGACCTGCTGCTCTATCCACTCTCGCGTCTTGATATTATGGTAGAGCTCCACGAGCTCCGGCCGCAACAGCGTAGCGCGATGGGGGTATGTTTCAGCATCTGCGCTCTCCTCACTGTTCACGAGTGTCTTGTAATCCTTTTCCAGGAAGTTGACATCGACGGGTGTGAGACGGAAGAGATCAATGGCGTACATCCGGCTGTCCGCTCCAACAAGGCCGTGCACATCAGCCGGAGTCCACATCTCCGTGTCTCGTCCCTTGGTGTCGGTGACGGTATGCTTGGCGAGGTGGAAATGCTCTGCAATCTTCTTAGCCAGTGGCTCAAAAGACGCGTCTGCAATGTATTCGTCGTGCGGCTTGTCGGTATTGACTGGGCCATATACGGCTCGTAGTCCACCGGCCTGACTCTTCTTCTCCACTGATGCATCTGCTGGAGTGTCGTCGGGCTCTCCATTGACTTTGGGCGTCTCGCTATTTGTCTCGGAGGCATCATGCGCTGCTTCAGCTTCAGGCTTGATTTCTTCAGGAGCCTTGTTGAAGATGCCAGGCGGGATAGCCTGTGCTATCCATCGCTCGCCGCCATAGTCGACAACAGCGGTAGCGACAGTATGCAAATTGGCAATATCTGCATCTGCAAGAAGCTTGGTAGCCCACACATCCTTTGAAGCTGTGACCCTCGCTGCTTCGTCACCGCCAAGGTGCTTGTACGTGTCTGCCGAATCCTGCGCTTGCGTGAACAAGATGTTGTAAGCGAGGTACGAGCTGGCCTCACCCGCGTCAAGCGGATTCAAAGGCGCAATGTCGCCTCTTGCGATGCTAGCAACACCGCGTGCAGCGGCGGCCTGGAAGTCTGCGTGCAGTCTGGACGCATACCGATCTCGAATGAGCTTGTCCTCGTTTGTCGTGCGGGGCAGCTCACGCATCGAGGTGAGCTCCTCGTTCCAATCTCGAGCGTTTGGCAGCAGCTCGGCATTCGTTGCGCCCGTCAAGAGGTACGCAGTTTGCGAACGCGCACCGTCGGCTACTGGCTCTGGTACGGGTACCATCCACGGTGCTGCGGGCAAGCAATTTGTGATCGCGATAGAGGCGAAGAAGTCGAGTGTCTGAGGTGCAACCTCAGCGATGAGAGCCTGCGTGCGTTGTGCAAACTGCGGCGAAAGCGCTGAAAGCAAGCCGAAGAGCGTATGATGCGTGAGGTGGCTGTGTGGGCGGCTCTTGGACAATGCCTGTTGCGACTTGGGTTGCGGGTCGAAGTGATGGTTGTCGGACTTGGAGAGGTAGAATCCATTGTGTGCGGCTGTGATGTGATGTGTCTCGCCCTCGAGCGTGGTGACTATCAAGTAGAGGAAATGCCCGCGAAGGCGCAGGTGCTGGGGAGGAGGGTTCCAGACTGAGAGCTGCAAGTTCTTGTAGGCAGGCGGGGGAAGCGAAGACTGGCTCAACAGGCTTTTCCGTGAAAGATGGACGGCAAGTGGGTCTTGCTCGACATCCAAAAAGGAAGCTGATGGCAGTGTGATTGCTTTCTTGGCGGGCGCTGGTGTCGGCACTGGCGCTGCGGGCTCGGCTGGCGAGGCTTTAGCCTTGCTTGCCTTGCCTTTTGACTTCTTCGATGTCTTGCTTGAATGTGCGTCGTCTGTAGTGCCATTTGTCTGAGATTCTGACCGACAGAATGGTTGTATTAGCGACAAAGCGTTGCAGATAAAATTGCAACGCCGTTCGCTCACTAGCTTCCGAATTGCCAGCTTGTGCAACGGGCGTCTCTTCAGCCAGCGGTCCCCGCAGCGCAGTGTACAAGCTGAGACCACCATCGATGACGAGCGCGTTTGGGTCGTATGGCGCTGGCTGATACATTCGTCGACTGTGCAACGCGGCTGTGTAGCTGAGCGAGGCGTCGCGGACCCGCATCACGTGCGCGCGAGCTTCCATATCCGTGTACGGAACTGAAGAGGGAGAAAGACAGGGCATGAAGTCTCAGTCGTGCAGGATCAGCATCGGTAGAAGAATGACACACCCTCAACAGCCTTCAATGCCCGTCTCGTCTCTGGATTCTTGTACTCTTCTCCAGCAAAGACAGTAGCCAAATCTGCAGTCTCTGGGAAGATCTCCGAGGGCTCTCCGTCGAGGATGAGCTTGGGCTCCTGGCCCTCTGCAGCGGGCTCCTCTTCCCTGATTGATATGCGTTGGAACGAGTGTGCGCCTATCCAGAAGCCCTCTGCGGATTCGATGACCGACTGGCGAATGTCGCGGAGGACCTCGGTGTTGCCTGCAGGAAGGTAGAGGCAGACATGGTCTTCGAGCAAGTTGGCGCTCTTGTCTGACGAGGACGTCGAGGCGACTGCTCGTGCTGCTCCTGCACTGGTGAAGCTGGCTCGTGGAACGAGTATGGCCAGGTCGAATGGTCCCTGGTCTGTAGGTTTTCGAGCAAGTGTTGCCGTTGCATGACGATAGTCGCAAGGTGAAGAAAAGTGCAAGTGACGGTTGAAGAAAGCATTTAGCTGAATGAGCGGAAGGACAATAAGCGGTAGCGTATACTCACGATGATGCTCGCACACTCCGTCATGTCCATGGTGATGTTCGTATGCATGCTCGTCGTGGCCATCGACTTCATCATGAGCGTGACCATTGACTTGTGGAGCTGCAGCGTCGGCGCCGCTCTCGCTCGGCGCCATGGCTCGTCGCAGTCGGCAGTTTCGTGTCTCTACGAGCACTCGCTGCTTGACCGATGTTGTTGCTTGTCTGTTGTGCGCTTCAAAGAGCTGCAGCTGTCAAATTGCAAGATCTCCGTCTGGTCCGCACGGCGGGACTCGGAACTTGTGTCAAAATTTACAAGTCATGCTCGGAGTGAGCCTGCAGAGAAGCATACGTCGCTGATATAGATTACAAGAATAGCGCATGCACAATAGACAAGCTCAAATAATAGCTATCGATATCCTGATCTACATTCCAATGCTTCCAAGATTCCCTTCCAAGACGTCTACAAATCTGGTGGCAAACTTGACTTCCAGGTCGCCGGTATTCCCGAATAAAAGCGACCATAGTGCCATCCATCCTTCCAAGATGATCAAACAGAGAAACATACTCATGCTGCGACATCAACAGGCGTGAATTACGCGCCCTCCATGTCCGTATCGCCATCGATGCGTACGTTCAGGTCAGCCTGTTTCCCAGCAACAGCACCCTGCTTTCCATTCAGCAAGTTTCTCGCAGCCTTTTCTCGTCGCTTGTTGATTGACTCTTGCGTGTCTTCCATGCGACGACGCGCCTCACGCTCGTTTTTGCCCACGCTATCGAGCTGTTTAGTCTGCAAGCGTCCTATCAGTCTAAGTCCTGAATGGGCTAAACAGCAATCCTTGTTGCTCACCAGAGTCTTGATATCCGCTGTGCCGCAGAACAAGCAGAACAATTACGGTGAGAGGAAAGGAAACCTTCGTCAGCGTCTATCCCGACCAGCGCTGTAGAGGAGACGCCAGCGAGACCCGACAAACACGCACTAGCATAATCCTTTCTGCGCGTCTCCATCCACCCAGAATGGCGATCACATTTCCTTCTGGTGCTCTCGCAGACAAGTCCAGCTTGTATGTCGCTTTCATCTACAGTGTCCAAGTACTGAACAGCTGCTGGACCACCTTCTCTCGCTGCAAGCATAGCAGCTGTCCCTTCTTCCGATTCCAGCCATTCTTGCAGTTGCGCATCGTTCCAGATCAAACGGACATCGAACGCACAAGGCGCATCTGGATTTGTCGTGCCTTTACCCGTTCTTGACCGCGGCGTTTTCTTGTTGCTCGTCCCACTACCACCTGCCCCGCTCGCCGCATCACCGCCGGCTTTCTCTTTCGCTTTCGCGCTCAAACGCTCGTACCGGACGACTGCGATGTTTTGGAGATACTTTGCGCGCGCTTCTGCAAGACTGAGCCGGGTTTCAAAAGCCTGTCGATTCTGGACGAGGTGCTCTAGCGTCCATTGCAGGGACTTGAGTGTCTGCAGCTCTTCTACCTGTTTTGCTTCATTCACGTCAGTCAGTTCAGGCGCACTTCGGCATCGAGCTGAAATGAATGAGGTTGCTCACATCGGCGGGCACACCCTCTGTGCTTTCTTCGGCTGCTGCCAGGACAGCCTCTTCATCTACAGCACGGACGACAGCTTCTCGCTTCTTGACAGACGATATCGCATCCCAGAGCACTTCCAGGTTTTCTGCACCGTTTCCATTCGGTCGCTCCAGACCAAGCTTGGCAGCCGCGACAGCTACCCCGCAGAAGTCCGAGCAGTATCGACTAAGCTTGCGTGCTGGCTCGGTGCATCCTTCACGGACGCATGAGCTCTTGTATACTGTGCGCTGGCCTGATTCTGCAATACAGAAGAGGAGAACGCATGTATCAGCGCTTTTGCCTTCTCCAAATGCAGAAGGCTGCATAAAGATCAGGGGAAGGAGCTTTGAGAAGTAGCCGGGTCTGCACGATGCGGTTGAGCAGCAGCAAGCACGAAGGGCATCGAGAGGGCGAGTCGCTTTCGGTCGATAGAATATGGCTACATTGCCTCGAAAGGACTGTAACGAAGGTGAAACGACACTGTACTTTTGCCGCTGACTTCGATTGCGCCTTCCCGTAGCCCTCGGCCGCGCCGTGCTGTGCTATCATGAGATATGCTTCTTGGTAGGGGAGAGAAGGGGGAGAGAGGAGAGATGCTTCTATGGCTGGGGGGCGTCTTTCCATATAATAGTCGACGGACCTTTTTCACACACTGGACAGACGAACAAGTCTATCAAGTTGACCGTGTTTTCATCAATTGCGAGACAGTCGGCGTGATACCAGTTGTTGCACCTACGAGCAAGGATGGCGATGTCAGCACTGATCCATGACAGTTGCGAGTGCCAGCCACAGCAAGACTTCCGGCAGCACCTACCGATCACATGCAATCATGAGGCTTTCTTCATCGTACAATTGTTGGCACTTGAAAAGAATGCGACTATCAGCGGTTGGACTTGGTCCGTAAAGGGACAGACAGCAATGCTCACGATGCAGTATAGTCGATCATCGACTTCTTCCTCTTCTAGAGGCGCTTCATAAGGAGCCTGCGCGGCAAGCGCATTCACATCTGCACCAGCACCAGCACCCTGTCCATTAGCCTGCTCAAAGCCAGTTGAAACAGGCGAAGCTCGTCCAGAGGTCGCAGATGCTGCCGCTGCCGCCGCCGCTTTTCCTTTTGCAGCAGCAGCAGCAGCAGACCTGCTGTTGCCTTTACTGCCTGCGTCTCCGCGTGCTCGTTTTGCAGGTGGTGGACCGGCCGATAGATGATCCCCTGCGACGGGTGGGATGCCACCGATACTTTGTGCAGCAGCTGCACCATTCGAGCTTGCACCGCCCGCGTTGCGCTTCCTGCTGCCTCCGGCACTGGATCTGCCTGTTCCTGCTTGTGCGACAGAATTCGTGGACGTGCCTAATTCGCCAGGCACAGCAAGGCCGGCGGCAGCTGCAGCAGCTGCTGCATTCTGTTGCGCTCGTGCTTGCTTTGCAGCTTTGGCAGCTGCAGCTGCACGTGCGCCTTCAGAAGCATACGGGATGAAGAAGGCCGCATCTGCAGGTTCTGGCATAGGTGGGAGCTCAATATTTGCGAACTCAGCGCCTGCGGGACTGCCGTTGGGTAAGGTGGCATTGGGAGGAGGGAGCGAACTGAGCTCGGGCACAGCGAGGTCGTTTGCTTCTCCTACAACAGCGGCTTGGGTAGGCATAGAACCAGCTGCTTGTGCTGGCGAGGCGGATGCAGGGGATGCGCTGGCCTGAAGACCTTGGGGCGCCTCTAGCTCGGGCGATGCTTGCTTGGTCTGCTTGCCTCTTGCAGGTCTTCTGGTCGAGCCCGAGCGTTTCGGTTTAGCAGTAGGAGCTGTCGAAGGAGCAGTTCCATCTTCACCAGGATTCAAGGGCGGCGACGCAGCCGCAGCCTTCTCATTCTTCTTTCTCGCAGCTTCGGCTTTCTTGGCATCTGCAGTCGCTTTACGTTTTGCTTTGAGTTCCTCTGCGTCTTTTTCTTTCTGTATGCGCGCAGCTTCTTTAGCTTCCATTGCTGCTATCTTTGCAGCTTGTCTGCTGCTCAGGCCCGAAGCTGGCAGACCGAGCTGTGCAAACGAGCCAGCTGACTGTGCGGCTCCTCCTGACGATACTGGAGCTGCCCCGGTCTGTGTGTCTCCAGTAGCTGCTGCGTCAGGTGCAGTGCCGCCTTCGTGCGACTCGAGTCCGCTGTCGAGCAAGAATGCAAGCTCCCGTGAAGGTACGTAGAAGTTGTGCTTGCGGGATTTCTCGCCGCCAGCTGCAGAGGAAGGCGAGCCCGCCTGGGGAGCGTTACTGCTTTGCTGCGTTTGAGTCTGATCCTGTCCAGCCCCAATAACAGCGTCGTCGGCGTGCTGCTCGTCCTTTGGTGCTGCGATCACGTCGCCTTGTGTCGGCTGGTTGATGGGCTCGGCAACCGTCGCAGGCACCGGGGAAGGGTCAGCAGCAGTTGCGGTAGCAGCATTGTCTGTATTATCGTCCAGACTCGGGTTAGGGTGCGCTCCTAGGCTCCCGCTCCTGCGCTCCTCGCGGTGGTACTTGAGCTTCTTCTTGAGAGGGCCATAGTCTTCGTGGTCCTCGAGCTCGCCGCCAAACGCAGCCTCGGCGGGCCGCACTGCGCTGCTCTCTGTGCTTGCATCTCCTTGCACTGCCTCTAGCTGCTGCTCGACGACGCCCTGCTGCTGCTCGTCGGTGGCATCCATGGTCTCCACTTGTCTCGTCTTGCGAGGTAATCGGCGCGCCCAATGGCAGGGCGGGGGCAGTTGTGATGGATCTTGAACAGATGGTAAGAAAGGGCGCGCAAGACGGCTACCTCCTCATTTGGACGTGCCTGGCGTCTGCTGTTGGAGGCCTGGTCGCTGCTGGCTGTTGTGCCCCGTGTCCTACAGGCAGTTGTAGCACCAGAGAGTGTCGATCTTCTCATGCGGTGGGAAGGCGGCTGCAGGCAAGGCAGCAATCACCTGCATGAGAAGGCCCAAGTAGACGGACATGCATGAAATTGTGTACATCTTTACGTCCTCAAGTGTCTGGCCAGTGCGACTGCTGTCCTGGTGCTCCCTGATATTTTCCAGGTCTCATTGCATTGCTGTAGATACCATACAACCACACGTGAACAACGAGAATGAATGTCCGACAAGGCATTGCGCCAGATCCCACCGTGCGCCGTCCTTTATGAGATGCGCACGGGATCCACCGCACCCAAGCCCTGTCGATGGTATACAACAGACACGCTGCTCTCCGACGGCATATACGACATTGACGGATTCATGGACCCAAGTGTGTTGGGCAGCGTGGCAGGCCACGCTCCCAGGCGCATGCGCAGAATTGGAATTCTGCGCAGGCCAGGTCTCGTATCTGAATGTGCTTTTTGGATGCGTCGTTGGTATGATGTTGTATTTATGCGTTGGAGAAAGGCAAACACGAGCATGGGCAGAGAGACGCGAAATTTGAAGGCAAGCTGGAAAGCAGGTGGCGAATTGGAGTCACGAGGCAAGGCCGTCAAACATGGCAGCAATTCCTAGGCTGGAGTGTAGCCTGTGCAACAATACTTCTGTCATCGCTTCTCCCAATAGCTGCGACCTCGCGCTCAGCCTGCGATAACCTCAAAAGCCCTCGATCGCCGCGTAGGCGTATCCCGCCAGCCGCACTTGCACCTTGTCGAGGGACGAAGCTGCTCCATCATCGCCAATACTCGCACAGTCGCTGCATACCAATCGCGATAGCATCTTGACTTGCGCACGTCTTTCCAGGCGTCTTTCTCGCTCTGAATCGGCTCTTTCAACTTTATATTTACAGCGCATTCTCTTATTGCATGGCGTCCGCGTCCTGACAGGATCTCCAGGATCATCAGACAGCTTGCTCTCATGACCGATGCGACGTTGTGCTGTGCTTGGTGGCCGCCCGGACAAGATGCGCGATCTTGCCAATCGCGCCTTGCACGCGCTGTTTGTGATTCAGACGGGCGAGATGGGTGTGCTGGTGTCTTTGTCGGATATCCCAGACGATGTCCTCATGCGTGTAAATCGTGTTTACGAGGCTGCAGAGCCTCCGCTTCTTGCAATGAATGTTGCTTCAACGATCCCAGCGTCCAAGCAGGGCGCCAACTGCCACATGCCTTCTCAACCACGTACTGACTCGAGACTGAACCGTCGAAGAGTTCACTCACAAGGCGGGCAGCCTGAGCACGCGTGTCGGTATGCACGTCTCGACATTGTTCCATCTCGACGCGTAGATTGAAGGCCGCATCTCCGAGGACCACCAGCTCGTTTGACGCGGAACCCTGGGGTCAAATCATCGCGAGCGGCCCTTGCAAGAGCGACCTCAAAGCGAAGAGGAGTCAAGACGCGCGTCAAGAGTGAGCAGAGTCACTTTGTGCTCTATCCTGGTGAGCATTGCTGCTGCCCTTGCCTCTCTTCACTGTTGCAGCTCACTGACAAGCTCACCTCGCCCAGCTTTCTCGATCAAGAGCAAAGCAGAGCTTCCAGCCAGACGAGGACAGTGAAGCGCAGGCACAGCTGGCTGGAAGCCACTGAACTACAAAGATCCGATACCTTGCTCGAGTCGCTGCGGTCACACGTTCAAGCGCTTCGAGATTGGGGCGTCTTGACGTTCGGGAAGATCAGCAAGCAACCGTAAAAGAAACAACGAGGAGTCGCCAAAGCCGACTAGCACATGTACAGCTCTTCCTACAAACTAGTGCAGTCGGCAACCACCTTTTGGAACAGCTGTACCTCGCAAGATCGATAGCCTAACCCGCAAATGGCTCGCACCGCTCGAAACTCTGGAGGCAGCGCGTCAGCTACCGGTCGACCGTCTCGAGGCAAGAGCGAGGGGGTCAATTACAACGAGGCAGAGATCGCAGAGACGGTATATTCTCAGCCATCGACTGCACGCACTGTTGCGCGCCAGCAACAGCAACAGCAGTCTAAACCCCAATTTCAAGACATCGATGGCGCTTATGCCTACCCTCCTCCACATGCCCAGACATACTATCAACAGCCGCAGTATCAGCGACAACAACAATATCAGCAGCCGCAGTATATGCCACAGCAGCATCAGCAGCAGCAACAATACTTGCAGCCCAACTCTCGCGCTGCGCAATCGTCCTCACATTACTTTGCACAGGCATCCGCGGCAGCTCCTGCGGCACCCATGGACGAGGAAGACGGCGACTATGTCGAGCCAGAGGATGACGATGGCGATTATGGCGCTCCTTCAAAGCGGTCCAATGGCAGCAAGAACAAAAGCAAAAACGCAGGCGCAAATAAAGGCAAGGGAAAAGCGAACAATGGCTCGCAGCGGAAAAAGTCCAAGGCGTGGAACGAGAACTCGGATGACGATGATGAATTTGTCGACGAGGACGAGGACGAAGAAGAAGCAGAGATGAGCGAAGAAGATGACAGCGCGGAAGCGAGCGAAGATGCTGGACGGAGGGGTGCAACACGCCCTCAAAGGTCTAACGCAGCAACAAATACTAGAGCGCCAGCTCAGCCTGCGTCCGCAGCGCCTCAAGCTCATCCAAACTTCATTACGCATGATCCGCAAGGGCGGAGGATTGAGACTGCCCCGCGTACAAACAAGGTTACTCTTTCCTTCAAAAATGGCATAGCAGCTAGAGCGCCGCCTTCAGACGTGGAAAGTCAAGTCCCTTCCTCGGATGCGCCATACGTCGCCAATGGCTTTCCGATGTCGGCTTTTGAGCTTGCACCGAGAGCTGGCACGTCAGCTGCAGCCATCCCGCAAGCATCGACATCCGCTCGTCAAAAAGCCCGAGTGGCGGATTCGGAAGAAGACGACGCAGAAGGCGAAGATGCAGATGGTGATGCGGAAACTGAGCCTGCGAGTGAAGCACCGACAGTCACTGCGCACAATGTATCAGCTGGCGCCCTTCATCTGGGCGAGCGAGTTCTAGACGACCCTTCTCGTCCGCTCATAATCAAGCAAGAATACAGGACTAGCTCGGGTCGCCGTACAACTCGAGCTATAATCGAGTCTGATTCAGAGAATGACGACCCGGGCAGGCCGGTCAAACCCAAGGGTCGTTCGGCGCGTAAATACGAGGGAGAGAACTCAGATGAAGCTGGCGAGGGAGCCTATGAGGATAATGGCGTCGATGAAGATTTCATAGATGATGGCGGCAGAAAAGCGCGCAAGGCAAGACTCGCGAGCCTGGCTGCCAAACGACAAAATAGACCTGGCACACGTGCTTCGTCAAGGCGCGCTGCCAAAGACAATGATTCAGACTATGAAGACCCCGCCGGGCGGGGAGGTGACCGCTACTCGACAGAATCGAGCGAGAATGACGATATGCAGTTGTCTGATCACGAGTCGGACGACGACATGCTGCTCGCTGCCTCTACGCGAGGAGGACGAGACGCACGTGCATACAGGCTACGAAAACGCGGCGCGCCGGTCGATTACAACCTACCCAGCTTGTTCGGTCTCAACCCAGATGGGACCCCCAAAGTCGCAGAAGGAGCCGAAGAGAAGAACGCAAAGAAGAAGAAGAAATCTGGATATGGTGGGCCGAGACACTTGCCGTTCAACATGTCTGGGAGGCAGTTGGGCAGCTTGTTTGGAGAAGCGCCAGACTCGTCTAGCGATGACGATGCTGCGACACCTAGAAGACCGGGCGTCTATGGTGGCTCTGGGGGAGGGCCAATGGCTGGTGGTGGTGCTGGCATGGACTTTGGCTACTCTGCTGGCACACCAAGCAACTTTGGCAAGGTCGCTGGCACGACAAGTCAGTCTCATTTCATTTCTTTGCTGAAAGAACATTTGCGCTGATATTCTTTGGTCGTTGCGCAGATCTCGCAGACATCGATCCACTTTTGCCATCTACGCAATTGTCCTTCGACAGCGTTGGCGGTCTTCAGGGGCACATCCAGCAGCTCAAGGAGATGGTAGCCCTGCCGCTTCTGTATCCGGAGGTCTTCCAGCGTTTTGGCATCACTCCTCCAAGGGGTGTCCTCTTTCATGGTCCACCAGGTACAGGTAAAACGCTGTTGGCGCGAGCACTGGCCGCAAGTTGCTCAAGTCAAGGCCAGAAAATCTGTAGGTACCAGCCCAAGCCTTGAGATTGCGGGTTCCACTGAAGCTGAAATTGCTCCATAACAGCCTTCTTCATGCGCAAGGGTGCGGATGTGCTGAGTAAATGGGTCGGAGAAGCGGAAAGACAGCTTCGTTTGCTCTTTGAAGAAGCCAAGAACTCACAACCTTCCATCATCTTCTTCGATGAGATTGACGGTCTAGCGCCAGTCCGCAGCAGCAAGCAGGATCAGATCCACGCTTCGATCGTATCGACACTGCTAGCGCTCATGGATGGCATGGACGGACGCGGTCAGGTCATTGTTATCGGAGCAACAAATCGGCCAGATGCTGTGGATCCCGCTCTACGGCGACCAGGGCGATTCGACAGAGAATTCTACTTCCCGTTACCAAATCATGAGGCGCGTCGCAAGATCTTGGAGATCAATACAAAGAAGTGGAACCCGCCTATTCGGAAAGAATTCCTTGATGAGCTGGCGAACATTACAAAAGGCTATGGAGGTGCAGATCTCCGAGTAAGCTACCTTAGCACGCTTAAGACACAGCGTGCACATCTGATCGACGGTTCCTTTTTCAGGCTCTGGTAACAGAAGCTGCACTGAATGCTATACAGCGCAAGTATCCGCAAATATACAAGACCAGCGATCGGCTCACAATTAAGCCTGAAGAGATTGAAGTCATCGCTCGCGACTTCATGATTTCGGCTAAGAGTGCGTGGTGCTGGCTCTTGTGAGACATGTTTTGTGGCTAACTTGTTTGCTTTTCAGCTCTGATCCCTTCCACGGCCCGTTCTGCGTCATCCCTCGCTCAACCACTGCCTGTGCATCTCAAGCCGCTCATGGACGCGAATTTCCAGAAGGCTATCACATCTCTACGGAAGATCTTGCCTGAAGTCAGAAAGATCAACGTGCTTGAAGAAGCCGAGTTTGAGCCTCTAAATGACGGTGGTTTCGAGCAAGAGCAAGTCATGCAAACGTTTGAGAACTTGCGCGTTTTCCGCCCTCGATTGCTCATTGCTGGCCAGGCGGGTATGGGTCAAAACTTCATGGGATCGGCTATTCTGCATCACCTAGAGGGCTTCCATGTTCAGTCACTCGATCTCGCTACTCTGGTTGGTGACCCTGCACGGACACCAGAAGCAGCCTGCGTGCAGATCTTCACCGAGGCAAAGCGGCACAAGCCTAGCATTCTTTACATCCCGGCAATCGTAGGCTGGTCCACGTCTATTGGCGAATCAGCCAAGTCGACCATTCGCAGCCTGCTCGACAGCTTAGACCCTTCAGATCCTATTCTGCTGCTGGCTGTTGCAGAAGAGCCATTCTCACATATTCCGGCAGATGTCAAAAGTTGGTTCGGATTTCTGAGGAACAACAGGGTAGTGCTAGAAAGGCCAAGCGATGTGAGTACAAAACAGGGCTTCGCGAGGTCGTCATTTGCTCACGAACTCCTTGGACGCAGAAACAACTAGAGGCCTTTTTCGCCGAGACATTAACCTGTCTCGCACGCAAGCCCACCGAGTACCCCGATGCGATGCCCCGCAAGAAGCGTATATTGGAAGAGCTGCCTATTGCGCCACCGTTACCGCCACGAGAGCCATCTGCAGCCGAGCTACAGGCACAGGAACAAGCGGATGCAAGAACTCGAGAATATCTCAAGTTCCGCCTTGGGCCAGTGGTCGCAGAGCTACGCAAGCGAAACAAGAAATTTTGCAAGCCTATCGGTGATGGAGAGGAAATCGAGATCATCTCGCCTGTCACAGCCGAAGCACCAAAGGATAAGGCAAACGCAGCTGTGCCGCAGCCTGACGGGCAGACCGAAGCGCATGACGACGCACCATTGCCAAATGGTGATGTCAATGGCCATGCGGAAGAGCAGTCAAACGGTGCGGCAGCTCCGCAGGATGAGATGGCAACTGACCAGAACGCAGCCGCGCCCGTAGTTGCGGTTGAGAATGGTGAAGCCGTGGTGCCTGCCAATGCAGGGCCCTCCGATCTCGTCGAGCCAGCTGAGGCAGCAGTTCCCATGGCTGCCAAGCCACTCACTTATACCTTCCGCTTCCACGACATTGGTCTAGACAAAGTGCACGACAGGCTCTTTGCAGATCGGTATCATACGCCCGAAATGATGCTGGCAGACATTCAGCGAATCGTCGAGAATGCTTTCCACGAGGGAGACCCAGAGACGCTTGGCAAAGCGGACAATATGCTCAACTATGGCCGCATCATGTGTGATCAGGCATGCGATCCTGCTTTCAGACACGAATGCCAGCGTATGGCAGAGCGAGAGAAGGAGAGGGCCAAGAAACGAGCCGCGAGCCGCGAGAAATCACGCAATGAAGCTGCGGCCGAAGCCGAGAGACGTGGCGAAGCCGCACAGACAGAAGTGCAACAAGAAGGCGTCGAGCAGAACAATGCTCAGAAACGCTCTCGCGAAGATGGCGAGGATACGGAGAATGCGCACAAACGAGCGCGCTTTGCTGAAGACGTCGACATGGCCGGCGCAGGCAGCCCAACGCGTTCAAATGGTCCAGCCATGCCACTTGCGAGCACATCCCAAGCAGCGGCTAGCACGAGCTCGGCACCCGTCTCAGCCGCTTCGACCAGCATCGTTACCGAAAGCCAGGCATCTGCGCCAACTTCCGTCCTTCCTACAAGATCGCCTTCGCCCGCACCAGAGCCTTTGCCCGACTTTGTGCTTCCTCACACGGCACTTGACAAGCTGGGTCGTTTCCTCGTCAGTCATACCGGCGCACTTACAGTCGAAGAGCTCGAGCAGCTGCGAGCGGCGTGTTACGACTGCATTTGGCGAGCGCGCAAGAGCTGGGACAAGACCGCCCTTGTCGACGAGATTCAAGAGCTGGCTGAGGAGTATATCAATGAAGTGGAGGAGAGCAAGAGGGAGTGATCAGCGGCACGAGAACAACTCGATACGCATATGAAACGGAGGGAAGGTGGCGTTCTGGACATTCACGACCAGCAGTACCAAAAGCAATTGTAGTCGTTATTTCAGCATTGTCGTTGATCTATGAGACTTGCCGTTACATCTACGTTATTCATCAGTAGAGCTTGAAAGCCCACTTGACAGGGTTCATGTTGATCCCGTCAGACTCTGCCTGCGTGGTCGCGGTCCAGCTGGATGCACTGAGACTTGCTCTTCTGCCCACCACCAGCATCCCCGGCCATGTTCGCAGCAGCAGCACGGACAGTTCTACGGGCGTCTACAAAGCCGGTCGCACGCCAGCAAGTGCGATGCGCCTCGTCAAGCTTGACTTCTGAACCGCTACCCGAGCAGCCGCTGGCGCGAGTCTCACAGGGCCGCTTGGGAAACAGGAGGACGCCGAACCAGGAGAAGCAAAGCGATACCATGACTGCAGAGCAGGTCGCTGTGTCGGGCGGTCCTAGCGCGGACAGGGTAGCGTAAGTGGAAGCTCATCGTCGAGGTGTCTGCTTGTCAGGAGAGAAGCGACGACGAAGCTGCGAGCCATGCGCGCCGACCTCAGACGACTAGACGGCACGGCTGCAAGACACTGACATCTTTTGTATTCCTACAGCATGCCTCGCACTGCGCACAACGTCCCTGCAGACCAGTCTGGCAACTATCCTTCGCTGTGGAGTACAAACCAGAACCCCAGGTGGGCAGAGCAAGAACGAGCAGGCCCGGCAGAGAACGGCATTACTGACTCACTTCATGCATGGACCCTTCATCCTACGACTCGCACAGAGCCAACGCTATGCGAGGACCGCGCTTTGAGCAGACCAACATGGACCTTCAGCCAATGCCGCTCTCTGCAATGGAGATGATCGCAGAAGAGCCAATCCGCCTGGTCGAGCAGCGCATTGCGTCGTGCGACGGTGGTGAGTGCTGTGCTCGTATAGCATTCTGATACTTCGTTGACCTCGTTTCTCTGTTATCCGCGCTCGCAATACAGGCGGCGGCGCACTTGGCCACCCGAAAGTCTTCATCAACGTAGACAAGCCTGGCCCGAAAGCCTGCGGGTACGATGAAATTTTGTCTGTGCTGTCATTCAATCTGTGCTGACTCGATATTCCCTGTCCTCTCTTCGTTGCCTTTGCAGATACTGGTACGTCTGCTTTTTAGCCCAAATCGCATGCCGACAGACACTGACCAGATTGTAACCCCTCCTCCCTCGACCACCAACAGTGGCATTCGCTTTGAGCGGGCGGTCCATGTAGACCACTAGACTATGTGCTTCTGCATCCTGCATGGGGTGAGGAAGGTTCCCTGTATCGTACAAGCCCTTTTGCAAGCAACAACGCTTTTCCTTGCACCTATCGTCATTGTGACCTTCTACTCGTTTTCAGCGGATTAGACACCCGCGTCTTTCTATGTTGGCTACATTCAGTGCTCCGCATGCTATCCAGCCCTTCCAATAATTATTCTGCATGCGCGCGTGCCACATTGTTGCACCAGGTGGTCGCCACTGGTGTCACGAGCTGCTCGTTGTACCGCTTCACACACACGATGACCACACTAGATCCGTCGCACTTTCCATGGCGAGCGAGAGATGACGACCCTGCCAAGGGCGCAGCGGTGCACACGTCAGTGCGCCCTCCCGTCGCTTCGACGAGTGCAGCAGCGGGGCAGCGTCATGCGTCGTTGTCAGACGACTCTGAGGATGTAGATGCAGACGATGAAGAGCACTATAGACGGCATGTTTGGCGCAGCAAGAGAAGGAGTAGAAAGGAGCGCAAGAGGTGGGTTTACCCGCGTTATCGTTGCTGTAGTCTTCAGGCTGCTTGCTGACCGGCATCTGACAGACGAGATCACGAAGAGGCGCGGGCGCATGGAAGGATTCCAACGATACCTGTGCCAGACGTCCGCTTCGAGCAGTCGTACTTGATGTCCATTCAGCGTATGCTGTCACACACCTGCTAGCTCTGCTGAAGAATCTGGTATTGACGCTTGTGTACAACGCAGCATTCATTCAGTCTACACCACTACTCTCGGAGACTACGACGCAAGCAAACAATGATAAGCACCATTCTGCGACTGACAAACCGCCGCAAAAGACGCGCAGAGACAAACGAATAAAAGTCGAAGAGAGCTTAGCACTCGTCTCGGATCCTGCGTTTCCCACCGGCACTGTCTGGGATGACTTGCTTCGACCTTCGCCTGATTCAACGGTCACAATACAGTGGGCCAAGATAGCGTACATCACTCTAAGAGACCAAGTAAGCGCCCTTTTGTCCTGATCTTATTTTACTTCGAGCTCGCCCCCGCTCACACTGCTGCTTCTCTTTACGCCGGCAGCTCTTCTCGCCCCTTGTTCAAGGCGCCTTGTGGGCCTTTGGCGGTCTGCTGCTCAGCAGCATGTGGTCTGGCTACAAAAGCTCCCATTCAACGCCAGTGCAAGCTCGGCCTTCCAGAGGCAATGGCCTGAAAAACTTCCTAGGCCGCTTCTTTGGCTCGATACAGTTCGGAAGACCAGAGTACAATTAGTCGTAGCTTTTTAGTCGTAGTCGAAGTGTGTTGCAGCACAGCACACTTGGTTTCTTCTAGGAACGAAGACGCAGCCGTCGTATTTGCACTGCAATGCACGTATTGGAGGGTCAGATGCCAAGTCTATAAGCTACACCAGGGCCGCCATTACTCCATGCAGAGCCAGTCTGCGTGCAACGCCAAAGATCTCGCCATGCAGAAAAGACGTAAAATCTACTTGCCAGCTGATGCTTTGCGGATCTGGCTCGTTTTGACAAAGGCTACAAGGGCTAGCAAAAGCGCTAGCAGTATAGATGGAATCAAGCTTCCCAGAGGCGGTCGAGGAGGGAAATAATCCTTCGTATGATGAGGATCGTCAGTCTCGGGTGTACGACCGGAGGACTCTGGAGTGCAGTATTGTTCTGCGTTCGGCGAAATTGGCGGCTTGTCGTACGAGAGTCCTGATTTGATTTTGGCGCTGGAAAAGGCAGAGTATGTCTTAAAAATTGGAGGAACGAAAACTTGCGATGTGAAGATGCGATACGACTGTGCTGCGATAGCTGTTGCGGAAGCCTGCGAGAGCCAGAGTGATATTTGAGGACACATCAGCGGTGCGCCCACTACATTGGTAAATAGAAGGTGCGTTTTGCAGCTCACAAATACTGATTGCGAAGATGCATACACCGGCCCAGTCCGGGCGCTGGCAAGGTCGTCCTTCGGCTCATCTGAGAGTCCGTCAGAAGTTGCTGTCCGTCGAGCGGCCCTACTCGAGGCTCTGGAATGATGAAAAGACGGGTCCTCGAGCTTACGAGCTCTTTCTGCCAGCTCCTCGCTGAGCAATTTTGCGCGTCTGCCAAGTTCTTGCAGAACCCGCCTTCTCGATCGAGTTGCTTTGTTCTTCACTCTTCGTATCCTTCGACGCGCATCATCTGCGAGCGTCAGGCCATAGCCCGCTAGTACGAATGCAAGGAGCGTGATCCCTGCAAGAAGGGTGACGAAGATGTAGGCGGACGCAGAGACTGCATGCTGCACGATGACCAAGCGAGGAAAGGTGTCTGATGCTGTAACTAGCAAGCTTGAATCGGGATTGCTGGTTCTGATTGGCGGTTTGTAGGGTTTTGTGCTTGTGGACGCGCGCCGTGAAGAGGTTGAAGATCTAGATGGTCGTATTGGGGTGGAAGCACCTGACGGAAGGCGGGACGAAGAAGGTGAGAGTGTAGCTCGGGGCGTCGTAGCTGATGTTGAAGGACGAGAGCGGGTGCTGCGTCGCGAGGTGGAAGACTGGCTGCTGGTTGGCGTTGGTGGAGATGTGGAAGTGCACGTGCCCGGTCTGGCGGGGTCCGACAAGCGAGCTTGCAGATAGGCATAGATGTCTGAACTCTCGTGAGAGGGTGGACTTTTGAAATATGTCGGTGTGCTGGTGAGGGTGCTCGTTGCTGATGAGCGGGGCGGAGTGGCAGCCATCTTATTTACGCCACTGTCGTCTTGAGCGATGGCTAGGCGCAGGTCGTGGTCGACCAGCCAAGGCGAGTCATCGAGCAAACAGTCTTGAATGGATTCTCGATGGGACCAGCTGTGTCCTGATGGACCAGAGCAGAGCTGCCTTGAGGTGTCTCCGAGGGGAGCGACTTGCAGAGGAGTGTCCGCTATTTCATGGCCAACTTGCGATTGCGCCTGAGCTGCAGACGAGGGGTAGTCGCAATGCGAGACAGCTCCACAGTGACGTAGTGTAGGACGGTGGCCTGGAACGTCGCAGGCTGCACCGTTATGCAGGACTTGGTGCGCGTCTAGTTCGCAACTGCCGCCATTGAGCTGCAGGCCGACCTCTGTTTTGCTGACCGGCGGATTTCTGGACGCGTTGAGAGTTGCGCAGGCGCATTCAGATTCCATAGATTGTTCATCGATACCGCTCATGCTGGTCTTCGCAGCTAGCTCAGGAGCCTGGCGCGACTGCATCATTGCCTTGAAGTAGTGGGCCTTTCGGCCTCGCTATCTCCCTCGGACATGCATGGCGCGTCGATAGTCCTCTCTCTCTAAGCCTCAGGGTACTATCTGATTTGTTCACCGAGCAGGGCGCATGACGTGCTGTGTCGCACAGGTATGATGAATGGTGTTGGGCAAAGCAGCAACGCCACAACCTGCAAGAAAGGCACTTTCGAGGCCAGCTGCAAGGGGTCTTGATGGACAGGCTTACAAGCAGCTATGTACAGATTTACAAGGGCTTTGGAAGTCAGAACACCAGTGATACACAGCTAAACCGTCAAGCATTCTGTGCTGGACCCGATCACTCTGGGTAGCGCTTCAAGAGCAGCTCTTACAGCTTCGCTATCGTCGACCGTCGACTGACTGACTGACTGGGCATAGCGCTTGTCAAGGTTCTGGCTGTCCTTCAGTATGCAGAGCGTGTGCAGCTGTCTCACATGCGAGACGAATCTGCGATGCTTCGAATGATGGACAGCCGCACACGCTCGGCGTACTGAAGGACAGCCAGGATCTTGACGAGAGCCACGTTCATCATCCGGCGGCCTAGATCCTGTTGCGACGGCATCTGGTAGCATTTTTCTATAAGCACGGCGCTCTGTGATATTGGATTCGACATGATACCGCCCGAAACTCACCGATTGCAGACGCGAATGGCACATCTCCTGCACCCGAAGAGGTAGCTTGGCAGATCTATACATCGTCGTTGGACATCAGACACACAACATTCATCACTTAAAGCAGCGAGGATACTGTGCCCTGCCGGCAAAAGTAGCTTGGCTTACGGTAGTTGCAAATGCCACATTGCCCTCCAGATGGGCTATATGTGAAGCCGCTCGTATGCGGACAATCGTGCGTGCGTTCAACAAAGCGACGCGCTTGCTGCAGGCGCTGTTCCTGCACCGCAGCGTGGACAGGCGGTCCTCGACCAAACACCTGTTGAACATGGTCCTCTGCAGCTCGGGTTAAGCTTTCCTCTGTGAATTGCGCGCAGAGGCACGTTTTCCCTGGATTTTGAAGCGTGACGTAAGCTCTCATCGATCCATGAGCGTGCCAAACGACGTTGGTAGCTTACACTTCTGACCGCAGAGATAGCAAAATTGTGCCTTGCATCTGCATGTCATGTGGTTGCACCTGCGCAGCAGTAACGTATCAGTTTTGTCAAGTTCTCCGATGGATACCGTGAATCCCTCACCCTTGAGACAGCTCAACCAGAGCGTGACAGTCTGGGCAGCGCTTCCATCCCACTTCCTCCGCCAAAGAGAGCAACGTCTTGGACATGCTGTCCTGGTCTCCGTAGCAGACTACGCCTGCAGGGTGCGCAAAGGACTTGCATGCAACGCAGACTCGAGTAGAACAATCTCCGCAGGTCGTCACCGGAGCTGCTCTGGCAGTTGAGGAGCCCGCAACAGTAGACGTCTGCTCGTCTGCTGAGCCCAAAAATTTGGAGCAGACGGGGTTCGGGCAGTAGAGCCTGTTTCTGACCGCGAACTCCTTTGCTTTGGCCTCGTACCTTTCCAGGTCTTCGTCAGGCACAAGACGACGCACTTCAGCCATGCTGATTTCGATTTTGCAGCATCTAACAGGGAAGAGGGTCTCGTCTATCGTCGCAAGTCGAACCAGCTCGGTGAGGCACTCGTGGTGATAGAAATGCGGAGTTTGCGGGCAGGACGTGACTACACCTGCCTCAACTGGGAAGTCCTCCCCGCAGGCAGCGCAGGTGCGTCTGCGGAGAAATGCAACATTGCACGTGAGCTTTGATTGGTAGAGATGTGCGCGGCGAACACGGTCGTACTCACTCTTTACCAGAGACTTTCATCTGACCAGTGACAAATTTTGGCAGCGGCAGACTTGTCGGCGCACGCGGTGCCTTAACGGACTAATATCAGCCCAGAATACTGCCTTCTATTGTCGTAATCCGCTCGCTCACAGCAGCAGCCGTTGCATTGGTCCTTTCGCTGCGAGGCCTCGGTGCTTCAGCGGTCTGGGGCATTCAACCAGTCCTCGACAAGTGCAATGCACAGCGATGGTCGGCAGCGGCTGCCTGTTCCTCCTCTTCGAGCTGGGTGAATACCGCATGATCCGACTCAAGCGCGGCGTCGAGCTTCAAGGCAACCTCACGACTGGCCTCGACCTCTTGCAAGGCAGTGAGCTCAGCCACGCATGTATCCTGTGCGACTTCGATGTCGCTCAAGTCTTTGCTTTTGCCCTTGCGGCTCTCAACGAGCTCTTGCAGGTCTTGCAGATGCAAGCGGATCACAAGGTGAGCTAGCTCGCTGTCGAGATGGATTGGGTCGTAGCCGCCCAGCATGCACACAGCTGCGGCCGCCATGGCTTTCAGAGGTGTTGGGAGGCAGCGAACGCTTCAGCAGCTCTGTACGGAACAGAGATAACTCTTGTCGATGACAAGGGATGCTCTGCCCTTGCAAGGAAGGCGCGTTCCGACCTCTCGTAAGATGGATCGATTGCGGAGAAGCGTGGGGCGTCCCGATCCTGCAACACCTGCAAGATCAGCCATCTGAGGATTTATGATAACATGGTCCTCCCAGACATTCCTGTCGCGCCGGCAGTTTCACGAAGCACTGATCTATGCTCTGAAGCATCAGTGTATACAGGCAGGTCAACGAACGTGGCATTGGGATTGTCTATCTTCAACGCGTGCACAAGATCCGGAAGACGATGCCACATGTGCGAATCAGTTCGAACGTGCTGATGATTGCGCTTTGGGTGACCACGCCGACGCTTCGTGGTCGCTGCCACCGTGGAGCATCACGGAGCGACTCCGCTTTTTCCAAGTACAGTATCGCGTGAAGTACATCTCGCGCAAGCGTGCAAGAAAGGGATAACAAAACTATGGATTCCAACCGCGTAGAAAGGTTCGCAGCCGCAATGCCGCAAAAGGACTACCTCAGTCCCAATTAGCTAACTCGCTCGTGACATGGCAAAATTCCGCATTGAGCTTGCACCGCCGCGGACTCCCCACCTGCTCGTCTAACTTGTTGACGCAACAGCTTGTTCAACCCTCCTCTGCTTCTACCAATTCAGAGCTCGCCTCCCGCACCACCTCACCACAATTATCAGAAACGACCTACATCATGTTCTCGCGCAAAAAACGTACGACAACCTCACGCCCCGCAGTAACTCCTGCTGTAACTCCACATGCTCCTGCACACGGTGCACATCACACTGCTCCTCCCGGACCCGCCGGTCATCTGGCTCATGTACCTCCTGCACCTGTTGCTCCTGGCGTCCGTCACGTAGCTGCTCCTGAAGCAGTGCCTCATATTGGAGCACATGCTGCACCTCATGGAGTACAGGTACCTGGAGCACCGCACGTTGTCCCTGTGCCCACTGGAGTCCCTGTCCCTGCTCCAATCAGCCATGCTTCACATGACGCCGCAGCAAAAAAGCACGGCGTACCATCCACCGTGACCAGATTCTTCTGCTCATCATTTGACTTCGTCAAATCCCCTCCTATTCCAATCCACCCAGCTTTCGTAGAGTGGGCAAAGAATGCTGGCCCCGCTTACACATTCGTCTTCTGGCGCGAGGACAAGGGCCACATCCTGCCTTTTGCTGTGCAGTATGAAATCAAGACTGGCTCTCAGATTGACTACCTGACTCTGTCGCCGGCTGGCGATAGGGTCGTTCATCAGCACATCGCAAACCTGTCGGTCGTCATTGAAAAGCACATGCTGTCCAGCAACAAGGAGATCCTGATGCTTCATTACTCGGGCACAAAGGTTCAACAGCCTGTGCGGGGCACTGTTTTCAGGCCCAAGGGCAGTGAGTGGCCTTGTATACGACTTAGGGTGAGAGACTGATCTACCAGTCTCTAAAAGGCACAACCATGTTCCCATCCAAGGGTGACCCTGGTGTTCATCTGCTCACTCAAGGCTTCACGAGTGGCGGAGGTCAGAGCATCTGGGAGGTACAGAATGACAAGAGCCTGCTTGTGAGTGCCAATCGAAGCGACAGAATGCATTCATTCCCAGCGTTTCCACTGAGGCATCAATATCGCAGATTTCGGAGCAAGGCGGTGCCCATAAAGTCGGTATCATCACTGCCGAAGACAGCGTTCATGGCTATGTCATCCAGGGCCCGGTGTCGTTTGCAGTCGGTCCAGATGCTTCATATTCCGAGGAACATCGCAATGAGTTTATCGTCCATGTCTTGCTGGCTCTGACCATCATGCCAGTCCATCGACCGGCCAACATGACCAAAGCCTTGTGGTGAGTGCGAGCTTCTCTAGAACGACTCTCCAGATGCTGATAGTACTGCTTCAGGTGGCTGCGCAAGCTAGGCGGCATTGCCCTGGAAGAGGCCCAGATCTGATTCTTTGGGTGCATCATACCCAAGTCTGCCAGAAAACCTAGATGATGTTTCCAGCTTTTGGCCTCGCCGTGTTGTGCTTGAATTGCAGTGATTGACACCCTCGTCTGGCCCCGAGACTATGCAGTCAGCTTGACAGACCTGGTGTGCTTGACACATCGTAAGACGTGCATTGGCAGCGGAGAAGGTCTGCGAGCCTGGCAATGAATGCATGGTGGCTACCACCGTCCGATCAGCGCCATATAGCAGCCATCTTCTAGAGAATACCTATGCTGACCGCAGCTCCATCATACCGTACAAGTGGCCTCGACATGGTAGCAAAGAGGCACGCAGAAGAGCCTGTCGCCAATGGCGCACCGCCGACGTCCAAGCGGAGGGCCCTAGACGATGCAGAGGCACATGGCAGCTTCCGCGACGGGCTCCTCAATGCAGACGTGCATGAGAATTACCGCAGCAGCTACGCCAACTCAGAGCCGTGTGTCATACTCAAGCTCTGACAGTGTGCCCCCCGTGACTGACGTGCATGTCCCCCAGCTACAAGCACGGCGTCATCAGCGGACTCATCAATGACCGTAAATTTTGTTGTCGCCACACGTGCCAGAATGCTAGAAGGGTCACATATGTGCAACGACAGAGCTGACACGTTGAGGTCTATCTCTGATGCAGAGCTTCTACGCGGCGTTCGCAAAGAGATCTCCGACCATATCTCATTCACACCCAAGGAGACGGACATCTACAAAATCCAGCAATCTGGAGACCTGGCGAACCTAGATGGTCTCGACCAAGACTCGCTGGCCAAGCTCCCTTCGCTCCTCAAGCTGCGCGATGCCATGTATTCTTCGGCTTTCAGAAAGTACATAGCTGGCGTGACTGGCTCTGGGCCGTTGAGCGGTGTCAAAACCGACATGGCTATCAATGTCTACACGCCAGGTTGCCATCTTCTATGTCATGACGATGTCATTGGCAGTCGACGTCTTAGCTACATCTTGTATCTCTTGAACCCGGACATCTCTTGGAAGCCAGAATGGGGCGGCGCGCTGCGCTTGTTCCCGACCGAGCTGCTCAAGAACGATAATGGCGAGGAAGTCCGCGTGCCCAAGCCAGATCCAACGGTCGTCATTCCACCTGCTTTCAATCAGCTATCCTTCTTCACCGTTCAGCCTGGCGAAAGCTTCCATGATGTAGAAGAGGTGTACAAGCGAGCTGCAGGCGATGACGAGAACGACGGTGGGCGAGAGCGTATGGCCATCAGCGGCTGGTTTCACATTCCGCAGGAAGGAGAAGAAGGCTACGAAGAGGGACTGGAAGAAAAGCTAGCCGAACGAAGTTCACTTCAACAGCTCCAGGGCGGCAAGGCAGACCAATTCGACGAACCGCAAGAGCAATGGCATTTATATCCAGAAGAAGATAAAACAAAGTCTGCTCCTGCTAACAATGGTGCAAAAGGCAAAGGCAAGGCAGAAGAGGAGGAAGAGCCAGAATTGACCGCTGCAGACCTCAACTTCCTCATTCGATTCATGAATGCAAGCTATCTCACACCAGACACGGTTGAAGAGCTCAACCAGCTTTTCGCGGATGAATCGTCCCTACAGCTGTCTGAGTTTTTGCACCCCAAATTCGCCGACCCCCTCAAGGCATACATCGAAAATGCCGACAAGGAGCCTTCGATGCCAGGATCGTCGAGACAAATAGGAGTCGCGCGACCACCGCACAAGCACCGTTATCTGTACCGTCACGTCGACTGGAACAATGCCGACAAAGATACCGCTACTTCCAAAGAAAAGAAGGCGGAGTCTTCAGTCTCTTCTCTCAGCCCCTTGGACGAGCTCTTGGATGTCTTTCTGGTCTCGACGTCTTTCAAGAAGTGGTTGGGGCTTGTCATGGGTCTTACCATGGATCAAGCGAGTATCATGGCTCGACGTTTCAGAAAGGGCATGGACTATACTCTGGCCACATCGCTCGACTCTTCTCAGCCTCAGCTGGAAATGTGCCTCTGCTTGACGCCAAGCGAAGGTTGGGCGCCAGCAAACAACGATGAAGCAGAAGATGAGGAAGCCGAGGCAGGTCAAAAGAAGGCAGAAAAGCCAGCGGCGCCAGCTGAAGAAAAGGAGGAGGAATTCCCAGGCGGCTACATCATGTACATGGCGCCGGATGATGACGAAGACGACGACGCAGGGTCAGACCACGGCGTGGAGATCCCCTCGGGCACAGGTGCAGGCAAGCGGCGGGAAAAAGCAGATCCGGCAGTGTATCGTAGTGCGGCGGATGGAGCAGACGATGGCGTTTTGGCGAGCTTCCCGGCAGCTTGGAACACGCTCTCGGTGGTTTTGCGAGACAAGGGCGTTCTCAAGTTCGTGAAGTATGTCAGTCAGGCTGCTCAAGGAGACAGATGGGATGTAGCGGCCGACTTCAAGGTTACCATTGAAGACGACGATGAATAGAGCTTGACATGTGTCCTGGAATTTGCGACCTGTCGCTTGGTGTGGTTTTCGATTAAAATCCTTGCGAGGGTTGGCAATCAATTTTACAACAACAATTACAGAGGCAGTCTTCCGCAGTCGCTGGGTCGTGAGCGACTAGTCGTGCTGCCTTGGGCGGGCACAGCAGTCTGTGACATGCCTCAGCCCCTCAGGAAGTTACACACGCAGCATGCTGTGCATCGCATCGCGTATCTGCTGCATAGTCTCCGGGTCTTCAAGTGGCAGCGGCTCTGCTTGCTCATTCTGTCGTTCGTATGGCGGCGGCGGCGGCACCGGTGACTCGTCATGGTGGTCGTGGTGCTCAGGCCGGCGTTGGGAGGTGGTATGCTCCGTATCGACTGCGACTTCGGGCAGAGCTTCCGTTGCTGAAGTATACGGAGGAGCTTCGTCCATCATATCTGAAGGCGTCACTGATGGCGCAGGTGTCTGGCTGATCTCCACAGGCTGTGGGAGGTTTGAAGCAGGCACGTGGTTTTGGCCATCCACTACAGGAAAAGTCGAAGCGTGAGTTGGCAAAATAAGAAATGAACAGCACTCTGCCTACTCTGGGAGCCAGCGTCCTCGATCGACGGCGGAGGCTGATCTGCATCGATGTTTGGCGGTGCATTTTCGACCGTTGCACCCTCGGACATCTGCTCATACCCATCATATTCCGTCTCCGTCTCAAAAGATCGTAATAATTCGGGGTCGAGAGCATGTGAAGGGCCTGCACCGCGTGAGCTGCTGGACGCAGACATCGCTATCGGTGTCGCAGGCGATGGTGGAGGAATGTGGCTGTCGGGAGGATAGTCTGGTATTATAGTGATGGGTCGCTCGAAAAAGGTCACGTCTTGCCTGTCGCCTTGCTTGCCTCGAAAGCTTGCAGACACCTTGATCAGAAATTTGACTTCGTTGTAGATCGTACTTTGTGTGATGCATTCGCAGACATCCACATTGACAGGCTGTAGCCATATATGCAGGAAGACGTTTCGTGTAGATGAGAATGCTGCCGCCTTGCCAGACCGAGAGATCACTGTCCGCAGCGCTGGCCTGTCGAGAAGCTCTACAATTTCGCCATCGTCGACCTCTGGCTCGCGAAGGGACACGAGACGGACAAGCTCGGCACTGATACTGCGGAGCTTCAATCCCTTTTCCTGTACGAGGGTCGCTTCGGGCGGCGGTATTCGTACGCGAAATTCGATAGCTTCTGATCTCCGAATGTTGGAAGTGCCGTGCGGGAAGAAGACTGAGATTCTTGTAGGGTGCTCGGAAGTGTAGATTTCTGGACTATTGATAGGCTGTGCATCTGATGGGGAGTAGGAAGACACCGAGTTTGGCGAGGTGGTCCGTGTAAGATGGATTGGCGTCTCGACACTGATTGTCCGCGCAGTCGAGGAATGCAAAGTCGCTTTGAGCGTGTACTGCAGGCTTCCACTGCCCACATGACAGCAGTGAGGCAGGTCGTCTGTGAGCTGGAAGGCAAAGTCGAGATTGGCTGGTGGTCCAGAGGATGACGAGCCAGTGGCGGCGTGGCTACTAGAGCTTGGACTGACGGCGCTCTTCTCCCAAAGCACCTTTGATTCGCGAATTAAATCTACTGGGGCTTGCAGCTTGCTGAGATTCGACCCTTTGCGCGACGTAGACTGTCCCTTGTCATCGTCTTCATCGTCTGCTGTCTGGCCCTTGATCTGCTCGACGCCGGCGAACTCGACAGTCACACGATCAACGCGAGACCGGTACACTGCGGGATCCGACGAGGTGAATTTGATTTGGAGGCTGCCCTTCACAGACGCAGCAGTGTATCCTAGGAGACCGCGCTGAAATGAGACCTCTGGAGGGCCGGGCACCAGGTTCAGCAGCGCAGGCGGTGGCTCATGGCTCTTTGCGAGCCGAGCAGAGGTCGGGGCTGCCTCGCTGTCGGAGCCGGCCAGCGAGCTCGCGGAGGAGCTCTCGTACGTCGGTGGATCCATGCATCTGTGCCCTGCTCGGTGGGACGCTATGTGAAGAGCAGCTGCGTGCTGGCCATGTCGTCGCACAGGGTGATCGCGAGTTGCTCTACAGCCAGTAGTCAAAACAGTACAACAGTAGGACGCAGCCGAAGGAGTCAGACAGTGGCGTAATGCCTCAGCACACAACTGCCGGGCGTCATCTGGCAATATCGCGCGGTGTCCTAACCTGTTAGAAAATCGCCACCGTACTACAGCAACTGATCACAGGCAAAGATGCTGCTTGACTCTGCTTCTTATGCGACTGCACGTCCGCCCAGCGAAAGGTGTCAGACCGCCATCAAGACCCTGTCCCGTCGACGCAAGTCTCTCGCATGGCCACGGCCGTCCCGCCTGGCGACTGGCGCGGGCGCTCAGATTGCTGTCTTCTTTGGTAGTTCAACGGCAAGGTCGTCGAACAGATCACACCGAAGAAGACTTGCTGTCAGCAGCGGCTCTTCATCTTCTTCACAGCCACTGTCTCAACCATCATCATCGTCGCTCCCCGTGGACCCCACCATGGCCATCTCTCCTCCACTCCCGTCAGTGTACCGCGACCAAAACTACTGTGTCCAACACCATGCCGAAACTTGTCGAGCAATCCGCAAACATGCAGATTGGGTCAAAGACATTACCGTGAGAGCCGTTCATCCAGTTTCTCCTGCAGCTATGATGGGTGCTAACACAAAACCTTTGCCAGAGGACTGTGAACACCTACGTCCAAGCTCTCGGATCAGAAGTGAGGAGACTGTGACTCGCCGTTTCTCGCTTGTCCATTCTGACAGACATGTCACAGCCGTTGGACTACTCTCCTGTGCAATATATTCTGGGAAATGCAGAAGTATATCGGTAGGCAAATTGAAAGAAGCTCTGGGGCAAAAGGGCGAGTGGCTGATCAGAAGTGTGGCTCTCAGGGTCACACTGTTCATACCATGCAAGCCTGCTATTACAGTTATTGGAGACGGACTGCGGATCGACCGCGCTCAGAAAACTGCAGCTCTCAATGCGCTGGTCGAATTATACGAGAGGGACCTTATCGACGAGAGGGGATTACCAAAGTCGGATCGACCGCACGACCCTCGAGCAATGTCTTCTTCACAGAAGGACCCTGTGAGGTCTTCAATCAACCTCGATGAGCCCGTGGGAGCGAAGACGCCGCTGGCAAGTAGAGAACTACCTTCAGACTCGCTATTTGAGCAACGATACCAAGCGAACTTGGGTATGAAGGGAGAACAAACGGGGTCTCAGCTCGACACGTCCTTCAAAATCACGACGTCGCCAAGCAGCACGTACGATCCGCTTGCAACCAGCTTCGCTTCCGCTCGTCAAACATATGCAGATCGAACTACCTCTAATACTCCCGCACTAGGCCGACAATCTTCCCCGGCTTCTAGCGTGGCTGGCACAGACTCACCCTATACTGAGGGCAGAGCTCAAGAGATTCGACAAGGCAAAGCTCGAGCAGTCGATATAGCTCAGAGCGTCGAGCCTGAAGAAGAGTACGAAACCGACGAAGAGAGTTTGAGCGAGCTGCAAATCACGCAGACACCTGTACAACCCATCAGTTCAGCCAAGGGACCCGTTGATCTGTCATCCGCCAATGGCATAGATAGATCCAGAAGATCACCTCGCCCCTATTCCAGCCATCAGTCCAAGATTGAATCGTTCTCACGGGAACAATCGAGCCCTGCATCCGCTCATCCTGCAAACGGGCCTATTGATATGCCTTCTGTCTATGGCGTAGACAGATCAAGAAGATCACCTCGACACTATTCCAGCCATCAGTCTGAGATTGAATCGTTCTCCCGGGAACAATCTAGCCCTGCATCCGCTCCTCCCGCAAACGGGCCTATCTTGCAGCCCAACGGTTTCGTGACAGAGACAGTCAAGATCGACGAGGCCAAACCGCAAACGGCTCCGAAAAGCTCTACAGCTTCGGCCCAGCCGGCCTCCGGCGCCAAGGCTCCCGGTAGACATGAGATCAGTCTCGAATCGGCACGAGGCTTTCTTGACTATTGCTGCAAGCATCAAGGTTACAAAAAGCCAAAGCTTGAATACCGTCAATCGGTCAGCAATGGCAAAGAAGTTCATCAAGCGTTGCTGTCTATAAACGATGGAGCGATGGGCAAAGCAGAAGGCTGCAACATGAAAGAAGCCACCTCGCTCGCATATATAGAAGCAGCTTTGTGGATGGCTCGCTGGACTCCAGAAACTTGGGCCGAGTACCTTGTAGAAGACACTAAAGCCAAGCAAGCCGACGCGCGAGCAACAACAATCAGCAAAAAGTTCCCTGGAGCTGATTACGTGCCAGCGATTGAATTGAAGTTTTCCGATCGCCTGGATGAACAGCTTCGAGAGTTCATTTGGAGTGCGAGAGAGAGCGAATTGCACAAGAAGGCTCTCGAAAGTTCAAAGAAGACCCAAGAGGCTGTGCGCAAGGCTAGAGAGGAAAGGGCGCGCAGGATTCAAGCCGGTCAGATGGAACGTCATGAAGCGGTTGATAAGAGCCGACGCAACGGAGCTGGCGATTACGTTTATGAAGACCCCATGCGTGAGGACCACTATCGTCGAAAGTCGAGAGAGCTTCAAGACCGGCAAGACGCCTACAAGACAAATCCCAGACAGGCTCACATGCGCAACACGCGCGCTTCCTTGCCCGTTTCCAATCACACCCAAGAACTGCTTGACCGTATTGAGGCGAATCCGGTAGTGGTGATTATGGCTGCCACAGGATCCGGCAAGACTACACAAATCCCACAGATCATTCTCGACAGCTATATTTCAAGAGGCGAGGGAGCAAAGTGTAACGTTGTCTGCACTCAGCCTCGCCGACTGGCTGCAATCAGCGTTGCACAACGCGTGGCACGGGAACGCAACGAGTCCATCGGGCAATCTGTAGGCTATCAAGTCCGCTTCGAAAACATGCCACCTCAGCAAGACGGCAGCATCTTGTTCTGCACAACTGGTATCTTCCTGAAGCGCATGCAAGCGGATCTAGAAGACCTCGCCGCAGGATCAAGCACGAGCTCCTTCCTCGATGACATTACACATGTAGTCGTGGACGAGGTCCATGAACGCGACATCGACGTTGATCTGCTCCTGTTCATCTTGAGGAGAACACTTATCGAACGCCGCAGAGCTGGGAAGCCCAGCTTCAAGGTAATACTGATGTAAGCCCCTCAAGACCTGTCATTGCTCTGCATGGCGTGCTTACCCTACTTTCCAGGTCTGCAACTATTGATCCAACACTGTTCACCGAATACTTTGAACCCTGTTCCAATGGTAAACCTGCACCTGCTCTCGAGATACCTGGTCGATCATTCCCGGTTCAGCGGCATTACCTCAACGAGATAAACACCTCTCTAGAGCAATCTTTACGTATGTATCCTCACTCGGGTTGGGTGTTCAACGATAAAGATGTGGCGGCATACCTGGCAAGGGAAATGAGAGACCCACTCGACAGCGTCGCAGCTAGCCGAACTGAAGATGACCTCAAGTTCCCGATCGCTCTTGTTGCGCTCATTATCGCTTTCGTCGCCAGGAAGACTGTACACAACCGAGATGGCCATATTCTCGGTGGGCGAAAGCGCTTGCTCCTCCCTTAGCACCGTACTGAAGCCTAGCTCTCTTTTCTTGCAGTCTTTCTGCCCGGTTTGGATGAGATCAAGTCTGTTCAAAAGGCCTTGCTGCAAGTCAGTCAACCTCTTTTGGACGTGAATTTCGCCAATTACGAGATGCACATTCTACACTCCGAGGTGCCGGTGGCGGAACAACAGCTCGTTTTTGACCCTGCCCCGCCTAATACGCAACGCATCATTCTTTCGACAAATATCAGCGAGACTTCAGTGACTATTCCCGACGTAGTCTACGTGGTAGACGCCGGCAAGTGCAAAGAGAAGCGCTTCGATCCGGAAAGACACCTGTCATCCCTGGTATCAGCTTTCACTGGCACATCCAATATGTCTCAGCGTGCTGGACGGGCTGGGAGACATCGACCGGGCCATTACTACTCACTGGTCTCGGAGTCCCGCCTTCAAGTCCTCCCTGTCAATCAAACTGTTGAGATGAAACGGCTGGAGCTTTCCAACGTGTAAGCATCTAATTTCCATGTATGGTGTACGTCTCGGCTAACGTACATCTTGCAGTGTCATGCATGTCAAAGGTCTTGGCCTTCCAATGGAGGTTGAGGACGTCCTAGACGATTGCATCGAGCCTCCAGGGAGGGAACGCGTTTTGGCTGCGATCAAAGCTTTAGAAAGGGTCGGCGCCCTCGATATCAACCGGAACTTGACCTCGCTAGGCAAGATTCTACTGCAACTACCCGTAGAAGCAGCCATTGGCCGCCTGTGCCTCCTGGGTTGCTTCTTCAATTGCATCGGTAGGTCTCGCAACCCCTTCACACCTGGTTCCACAAAGTTGGGGCTGACATTCTGAATGAAGATCAAGTCATTACGATTGCTGCCATTTTGACCAACCGAGATCCTTTCATAGCGCCACTGGAGAAGCGCGTACGTACACACGGGTGGCCAGGAAATGCCGTGGTTGACGGACTCTTCCTTCACTGCAGGCCGAAGCCAATGCTGCCAAGAAGCGTTTCTGCCCTCCAGGCTTCACGTCCGACATACTCGCTACCCTGCGAGCTTACAACGAGTGGTCCTCCATTCCAGAGTTCGGAAGACAGCGCGATTTTTGCCAAGAAAACTTCTTGTCATTGCCGACCCTCAAGCTCATGAGCCGCATACGGGACCAGCTTTTGAATAGCTTGGATCGCGCGGGGGTATTTGCGCTTAGCTACAGTGGCGAAATTCGAAGGACGTCTAGCAATCAGGTCGTTCTGCCGCAATGGCTGAACGCCAATGGCAGAAGTTTACCTCTTTTGACGGCATTGATTGCCGGAGCCCTCGCGCCTGGGTTCGCTGTGCGAAAGACGGCTGTTCTACTCCGTACTCCTACCGACGCGGTGAGTTTTCTTCTCCTCCACCAGATTCATGCTGATCTCCCTGCCTGTCAACAGTCTGCAATGCTTCATGCTTCGTCAATTGTGGGCTCAGCCCGGAATAAGACTATTATCACACGAGCTGTCAAGCACGATGTACGTTGAGCTGGCCAGTGGGCTGTCGACAAGGGTCTGCGTCACTAAATGGTCTGTCTCGTAGATGTATGCCTACGCTGAAGCTAGTCGCAACGCCTCAAAAGGTGGTGGTAATCAAGGGAACGGGATGAAGCAAAACTCACAGCTCCGAGGGGTTACTTTTGTGGACCCGCTGGGCGTCCTGCTCTTTGGCATACACACCCTTGAAAACAGCAGGCAGGGGTAGGCCAAGCACTCCATTTCCGATGTTCTGAGTCACAATCATTGATAAACTTCATACAGCTTCATGTGCGACGAATGGCTGCCTCTGAAGGGCAACGTAGCCTTGCTGGACGATCTAGAAAGGCTCAAAGATGTGCTGAACCTCTCCCTCCTACGTGCTTTCGAAGGCGTGGGCGCCGCAATGATTGTCAGGTCTCGTTCTGGCTTCAGCGGTCGCAGTACGGGCGAATTTACGATGTCGAACGAATACAGGTGAGCTTGTCTGCGTTAAAGCTTGCAATGGCCTGAAACATTTCTGCCGCTGACTTGTACCGTCCACACAGTGTGGATGACGACAGTGCCACACCGTCAATGTCCGACCAGGAAATGCGGGACTTCGAAAGCTTGGCCAGAATCTTGATCAACATTCTCAATCTTCATGCACTAGACAATGGCTTACCAATGAGCCATGAAATTGACCGCCTTCTGTCCAGTGAGGAGGAGTATATCAGCAACCAGTACGAACGAAAGCGACCAACTGGCTCATCCACTGTCCCCACAGCCAAAGCGAAAGCACCTGCGGCTTCGTATGGTGCTTGGGATGAGTGGGGACGGACTTCTGCTTCGGCCAGGTCGCCACAAGCCACTCCGCAGGTGTCCACCAGGTCAGCTCCGCCTGAGGCCCTGGCAAAACCGGCCATGCCAGCGCAACAGGCGATGCCATCAGGGCCCTCAATTCCAGGGCGTCCAGCGAGCCCGATAGCCGATCAAATTGCCAAAGCTGCTGAGGCTGCTACTTCCGATGGCTGGGCTAGCTGGACCGCTTCCTCGGTCAAGAATGATGCCTTTGAGAGACGGTCTGCAATGACCAAGTCTGCTATTGAGGAGTCTCGCCATACGTTCAGCGATTCAAGAATACAACCGGGAGCGGCCCAGTTGGCAAATGGAGACAGAGAAGCGCCCGTCAGTGAGAACGGCGTCTCTCAGATTTCGAGCACCTCGTCGGAACCCAAAAAAGCGTACAAATCTCGCTGGTTGGGTGCAGGGAATGTCGAGAAAGTCCGTAAGGAGGAAGATATGGAAGGATGGCGGGATTACCGTACGTCTCAAATGCTACCTGCAGAGAGGTCATCATCTCCAATAATGTCGCCGAACCGAGGGCCGGTCCCAGCTTGGAAGGACGCGACTGTCGTGGACACACCCACGCACAGCGAGCCGCCATACAAGAATGTAGCGACGGGTGCCTGGACGACCGGCTGGGGCCCGTATCAAGTGAGCAATCCAAGGTTGACGTCGAGCCATCTGTCTTCTGGCGGTCATGGACGCGCACGTCCAGCGCCATCTCTCCTGGACCGCTCTTCTTGGCCTACAGCTTCTGGACGAGTAGATATTGCTGCCTCTGACGCATCGCTCGCGCAGCAACAGCCATCTCATCCTACCGGGCCTGCTGCTTCAGCGAATGCTTCGCAGCAAGCGTCGAAAGTCGAAGATTGGGACAGTTGGAAGCCCGGAAACAGCGGGCAAAGCGGAGAAGCGGCCTTTAGAAACCGAGCTGCTTTGTCAGATGCATCTTACACCCATCAATCGAGTGGATCGTCATCGCTACGGCCACAGGGCTGGCACCGCGATCCGCCTTACGCAAACAATCATACTACCGATGCATCGAAGTATAGCTACACTTCCTCCACACAAGCAGCACAGTCGTCGACATCGCAGCAAAACGCAAATATTCGTCTAGACGCACCTGCCAATGCCGTGTCCCCCACGGCCCGACGCCAATCCAGCCCGTTGCCTGCAACTGCATCCGCACCTGCGACGGCGTCGACACCGGCAGCGGAGGTTGATGAATGGGCAAGCTGGAACCCAAAGCAGGATGCCGCTCGTGAAGGTCAAGCGAATTATCAGCGAAGGGCTGCGATGGCTGAGGGACGTATGCAAGCACCCCTCAAGCAGGCTCAAGAGTATACTAGGCCTCCATCTCCACTGCACCTCGCCTCACCAGCGCCTGTACATCGGGCGCCTAGCCATATCGTCCAACCGACGCCAACTATGCCACCATCGACCGTGAAGATCAATGTCGATGCTGAAGATGGGTGGAGCAATTACAGGCCGGCTGTCCCGGCAGAACAGGAAGGAGCGCAAGCTTATGCCAGACGACAAGCAATGAATCGAGCGTATGCCCCGGCCTCGCAAGCCCAGCCATCACCTTCTCGTGCTTCTGGCTCGTCTACCAGCTCCATCGCACTTCAGAAGCCCGATGAAGCCCGACCTCCGCGAACGTTGAGCATAGTCGGCCGCGCTAAGCGGGACGAGGAGCGTGAAGCTGGCATCCACAATGGCCGCAACATCCTGCAGCCGAATAAGCTGGAAAGGGCACTTCCGGATATCCAGGAAGGGCTCAGGAAACTGCGCGTATCCGACTCGCCTGCGCCGGATGCGTCTACAAGGGACATAGAGTCGCGCGATGGACCCAATTCCAGCCGTGGGCATGTAGGTGTCAAGCCACAAATAAGCGGCCAATCGCCCAATGGTCAAGCTCTCGGATCCTACCAGGTACCCCTAGCCTCCGGTGCGACGAGCAGCAACGGTGCTCGAGCCACCCCCCATTCTCGCAGCAGGTCTGCAATCTCAGCATTCGAGTCGGATGGCTCAAGCACCGACTCCTTCGTGAGCCGGACCACGCAAGCGACACACCTTACGCAAAGCCGACAGCCGATTGCAGTTGGCGCTGGTGCTTCTCGCTACAGAAGAGGCGCCCAATGAGCACGGCAGGAGCCTGATCACCACCATTCCAGCCTTCCCTGTAGCCTCCTCCTCTCTTTCTACTGGTCTCAAGCACCCCTATTTGTCATTCGGGCTCGATTGCCTCAGCGCACGAAACCCCACCCGTTTTCTTTCTGTAGCAAATACGAAGTTTATACCGGCTCGTTCAATCTCAGCCTCAGCGCATGTCAGTCTGCAGCGGCAACCTAGCCGTGCTTTTTTTATCAATGTAGCCCTCAGCGGCGTCGAGTGGGCCCAGAGCGCCCGAGCAGTGTTCTAGATGATGATGAAATGAAATTTCATACGAGCGATGATGGCCCGGCCAGATGTGATTACGATTGAAGGTGGAAGTATGATAGCTGACAATTTGACTGATATGGCCGCAATTGCGCCCACGTCTTGCTGTGGTCCTGCCGCACAACGCCGACTGAGGGAGAGACGTATGCACTGACTTCCTACACGGGCTGCATGACCTTTGGATATTGCTGCGCGATCATGTTGAACAGAGCTGGGTCCTTTTCTTGCAAGGCTTGAGGTGCTTCACCGAGGCTGTGGCAGAGGTCAAAGTTTGCAAGTCAGCGAGCCATGCGCACCATACGCTCCCTCTTTCGTCGCACAAAGACTTACGCGACGAAAATGGTCGAAACACCGGCGCTGAGAGCAACGTAACCCAGCGAGTGTGTGATTTGGAAACCAACAATGAAGGCTGTGAGCCAAAATGCTCGGGTCAGCGTAATTCCACAAAGCGTTGATCGTGGCTTTCGTACCATAGAACAAGATGACGGCAGTATAATTGCTATTGCCTTGGATGTAGCTTGGGTTGAGCAAGTGCACATATAGGTAGCTGCGCATGCGTAAGGGAAAAAAAGCTGTCAGCCATTACGAGGGAGATGGCTGTGATACAGCATCAACATACGCAAAGAGAGAGCACAGCGCGCCACATGCAAAACTTCCGAATAGCCAGATATTGTTGACGAGCGAATCGTTGATGAGTGCATCGATGCCTCGGTCTTTCAAGAGGTGCCATGCGTCCTTTGCAGCTTGAATGTACGACTTTCCAAACATTGCAATCTCAATGTAAGCGTATCGGTCTGCGACAAATTGCGAGCGTAAGCGAGACGGTGAGAGGAGCAGCAGGACAATGACGACTGAACGACGCACTGAAGTAGTCGACGAGACCGCGAATGCAACCAATGCAGCATTCCGCACAGCACGCAATAGCGGATCCCAGCGCGTCTCCACTCTGTGCTTCCGATTGTCGAAGCAGCGACAGAGCCGCTCGCAACAGATCAAGGAGCGCAACGATAAGGGATCCTTCTGCGATCGAGCCAAACGAATAGGTCATTGCGCGTTTAAAGGAACCACGAGCGACGCGTGTCGCGGCTTGACCTGGCATTTGGAAATAAAAGGATCCGAAAATGCCGGCTATTGTGGTGAGCGCGACATTTGACATGACTTGTGTCGTCCAGCTGCAGAAACACATACGACAATGAATGTCAGATTGCCGGCCAAAATGCACAGGTCCAAGTCAGGCAAGATGGCTTACTAGAACGAGAAGACGGTGAAGATGGCAGCGCAAATGACTGCTGCTTGGCCGCATCCTCCGCCGCTAGTCTGGCATCCTCCATCTGAAGCAGGACTGTATTTCTGATAGACGGCTACGATCTAGCGGAGAAGGCGAGGAATGCATTCAGCTTTCTCCATCAAAAAACGATGATTGCTGCAAAATTGCTGCCCCACTGTAAAGCCGAACCAGACGCTGTATGCAGCTTGCAAGAGCGTGCTTAGCAGCGCAATGATATACACAGACTTGTGCTTGTCTGTGTCGAATCCAATAGTGCAGAGATGGAAACCGACAAGTCAGCAACGCCAAAGGGGGCCAAACATTAGAAGAAGAGAGCTGCCACCCACCCGCGATCTTAAAGACGAACTGCAGCAACAATTTGCTAAGAGGAATGCGTTTCCTCATAGGGAAATACGCAATCACGGCTATGATTGCAAAAATGGTGAAGATGATTGCTCCGGACCAATATTTTTCAATCCAGAGATAGATGGCATAGCCTATTGAGAAGGCTACGCTGAGAAGGAGGCAGATTTCGAGAATCTGCGTTTGTAACAAACAAGCAAGTCAGTCTGGCATAAAACGTGCAGAGGGCGCGAAAAAAAAGGACGCACGATCTTGGTGAATTTTCGTGCTATTGTGAGAAGGAGGATTGCGAGCACCAGTCCGGCTGCTGCGACGAGCGCGAGCAGGTATGCAGTGTTGAGATTGAGCTGTTTGTCGTCGCGTGCAACAACAGGTCACGTGAATGGCCCAGCCCCCAGGTCCAGAAGGCCAAATCGATGTGCACGGCAGACCATGCCGGTTTGAAGAGCACAAGATTCGGGGATCGCATTATATCGGGGATCGCATTGTAAGCCAAATGTTTCGAGGTACATGTTATCAACGAAGACCAGATCGATGGCCATGGAAGGGTTGTTTTAGAGTTGAAAAGCAGTGGCGAGAAAATTGTCAACAGTTGTCCAATACTGCATGAAAGCAAGCTTCGACGCACAGTGAGTCCTCCATTACTGTCACCGGTGATAGATCCGCCACTCTTGGCGACTGCACGCAGACAGATGACCGAGAGGGCGATGAAAGCTGCAAAGTGGGCCCAAAAGAGGATGAGGAAGAAGAGCTGCCAGTGCGGCGCGCGCGCAGATTGTCAGGCCACCAAAAGCCACTACAGGGATACAGAAGTGCAACACCCACATCATTCCACTTTGGCTTTGTAGGCTCGAATTTCGGTCCTTGGTCTGGGCTACAAAGGCCAGATCTTTCAGCACCACTGTCTCCCAGCTCAAAGTTGATGATTGTGCCACCCACTATTCAGGCTTTGGACCATTATGCACAGGCGGGCCCTGGGGCTGCTGATATTGCGGCTGCGGGTATGGCTGCGCCTGCATGGAGGGGTTATAGTACCCTCCCTCTGGGCCTCCCTGGTTGTAGCCTGGCTGGTAGCCCTGGGGTGGCTGCTCGAGATAACCACCTCCGCCCTGTGGCCCATTGTACTGGCCGTAGCTGTCCTGCGGCGGACCCTGCTGGTTGTAGTACTGCTGCGCCATGGCTGGCCTCGCTTGACGTCGACGCCAGTGGATGGGCTGAGGAGAGAGACACACACAGCATGTGAATGTGAATGATGCTTTCTTTGTTTCGTCGATGATGGCGAGTGGCGTGCCGCGATCGCGCGGGTGGGCCGGCAGCGTTGGATCCCGCACGACTGCAATACAGTAGACACTGTAGATGCACCATCCAAGGCAAGTATGACTCTGCTTGCGACTCGCTGCTGCGACTCCACTGCATGCCGTGAAGTCACGAGGTCAAAAAAGATAGCCACATCGCAGGCTCAAGATACGACGGTGTACAGCTGGCACGCAACGGAACTCTCTTCAAGATGCAGCAATGCACAAAGCATCGCTTTGAGAAAGAAGGAGCGATGGCGCGTGAACGCAGGAACAGCTGACTCAAATTGACAAAACACACCATGCAAGAGGACGGGATGTGAGGCTTTGCGAGAGAAGCTTTCACCTGCCATGCTTCCCAACTATCAGGGATTGCTATACTTCCCGGGATCACCATTTCCCCCAGCTCTCACTGTGACTCTGCTGGCACGCGTCCAGTAGCTGGACTGTCATTCAGGAACGATACTAATCCGCTGAAAAAGGTCGATCTACCCGGTCCTTCAGGCAGTCTGTGACATCCAAGGCGGACCTTTCGAGAAATCGGATATCAGTCAACGCAAAGGACAGTAAAGCTCCATGAGAAGGCTCGCCGTCCTTCACCATTCCACTCCATCCGCGCAGCCTTTCGCTTTCCCATGCGGTATCGGTCACCGCAGGGATGGGTCGATGTCGAATCCCGACTAGGCGTGTAGAGAAAGCCAGACACAGGAGATCTGGTGCTGCGGCGATATGGGCGAACAGCTGTTCAGAGTTCGAGAAGGAAACAGAAAGCACAATTGTGGAGGGAAAGGTCTGGCCTGGGAAAAGGCCATCCATTTGCGGAAAGTGCTTGCCAGCTCGAGCTCGCGGGAACACCAGTCGATGGACCTGAAGACATGCACTTGGCGAGATTCTCTTTCCGCTCGTTTCGGAAAGAGCCATTTCTCGCTTTCCTGGCGAGTTGGACGCCATGCTGTGTTGTTCAAACGAGTGGCGCACGCGGTACCATCTCGAGCAGCACGAGCCCAGGGCGTTTCGTAGATCCAGGATGGCCCGCAGCACATGTTGAATTAACGCGACCATTCGTTACTGCAGGCTTGTTGTCGTGTCTTCCTCGCCACCGCCCTCTCTCTCTGCCCATCCTTCGCGTCCTCGTCCTCTCCCTCTTTCTCTTCCCACCCAACCCGCACCCTCAGCAAGCACACGCGGAACTCAGTCAACACACAGACAACCACTCACCACCTCGTCATCCTCTTCACACAGGTCCACCATGTCCTTCTCTGTGCGCATCTCCCTCGTCCCCTCTCTGCCCTCTCGCCTCGACGGCCAAAGCGCCCTCCCCAGCTGACCTTGTTTACCGTTTCCCCTCTTGCACACGGTCTTCAGATTGACGAACGAGTGCGTCTTCATCTTCATGCATGTCTCCAGTCCCTTTGAGCTGACCTGTCTTCTTTCCCCGCCGCTTCCTGCACTTCCTCCACCCTTCCACACACGCACACCTCGACACTCTTTTCCCTGCGTTTCATTTGCCTCTCCGCTGATTTCCCGACTTTTCCTACTGTTTTTCCACCATCTTGCGCACCTCGCACGCGTCGTCCCATGTCTTTCTGACCACTTTAACGCACCCCTTCCTCTTCTTGCTGTCCAGGTTGCGTATGTTTATCAGGGCCACGGCAAACTCAAGAGCGGCGAAAAATTCCCAGAAAACGAGCTCAAGTGAGTGTTCTTGTTTCTCGGATTCTGCTTGAGCTCCAGCTCCAATGGGGAAATCTTTCTCCTCGGGGCCTGTCTCTTTGAATTGCCTTGCCCTTCGAAGCTGACATTTCCTTATCTTCATTTTCCCCATTTGCTTCCTTCCCCCGCTTTCCCTCCTGCGCTCCTATTCTAACAGAGTGTCGTTTGCGACCATCACTGGTGTGAGAGCAATCGCCGTAAGGTTGCTTGCTCGAGAATTGCCAGGCTGAAAACATTCCCTCTTGCAGAGATACGAGGAGCCTGCTCGCGGCAAATTTGCCAAGGCCACGCAGGTAAGCCGTCGCTTCATTTGTCTCCCCTTTCCACCATTTCGCGAGTATTCAATCATACCTGCCCCGTTTCGCATGATTTCGGAAACAACCCCTTTCCCACCTGAAATCCAGTCTGCAACCAGGAAGAACCCCTTCTACAAGTTGACCAACATTTCGACTGGAAAGAACACGGTCTTGCCGCACTATGTCGTTCTTCGCCCCATGACCCACGAAGAGCAGGACCAGTGGAACTTCCCTGGCGATCTCAAGTCTTCCACTTCTGGCTCGAGCAAGAGGTCTCCCAACGACAGCGAGGACGACATTGAAGTGGTCGTTGAGGAGAAGAAGAAAAAGGGCGGCGAACCTGCTCCAAAGAAGTCCAAGACTAGCAACAAGTGAAAGCTGTCCGCAGCGTATCAAAGCCTGGGAACAGAGAAAACGACGCTCAGGCGGTCTGTCCGACATCACAAGAAGTCAACGACTCCAGGTGGATGCAAAGCTCACCACGACCTCCTTCACGAAACCAACCATGTCCTGTATCGTTCTCCTAGTCACCTCGCCGAGTCGGTTCGTCGCACGTATCCCATCAGCCGATGAAAATGATGACCCTCGAGGCACCTCTCGAAATCGAGTCGGCCTCCGATACCCCCTTCTCATTCGCAACCTCTTCCTGTTCACAAGATGCCCTGTTTCATGCGATCTAGTCTTCTGGCTGCGCAGTTCTTCAGTAGTGTTGGTCCAAGGAAACGCGAGCCATGGCCCCCTCTCAATTGGCATGTGCCGAATGTACAAAGTAGATGGAACCGCGACAAAGCGCGCGCCGAGTCGCCAATAGGAAATTCAAAAGTGCTCTTTCCTGCTGTGAATGATTGCGCTCTCTTGCTGCATTGTTTTGCGTGACTGTTTTGTCGGCGTCTGACGAACTGGCCGCTGAGTCGTTGCCACGCTTCGACGTCGTTTTGTCGCCACCGCGATTGGACTCGTTCGCTGGACTTCTGATGCTGGCTCTTCTTGCTTGCACCACCACCTGTCGACACGAGTCATGATTCTACCAGCGATACGAGCGTCAAGCTCGCGGTCTGTCGCGCTCACCCAGCCTGCAAGAGCGTCTTTGTCGACGGTGCAGGCAGGAAAGCAGCGATGGTGAGCCTGCGGTTCCAACTATTCAGAATCGCAACCCCCTTCACAAGGACAAGACCAAAGCTGACTTTGACGTGCGACTTAGGACACCTACGTCTCCACTGTCGATGAGATCTATGGCCACTGCTACTGATAGCAAGGGGTAAGTTGCTGCCTTGTTCCGCTTTCTCGGACTTGGAAGGATCATGACATTGACTGACGTGCGATCGTGACTTTTTGCAGACCCACTGGTGAGCGGGTTATACAACGAACCTGCATGATATCCCTTGCTGCAAAACTGACGCTCCTCATCTGATCAGCTATCGTCTTCATGAACATGGGAGGACCAGCCAAGGTGGGAAACGCAGGCCCCAATCAACGCCACAATGCAATTCTGACATTCGATTCTCCGGGATGCAGGTCGAAGACACTGGCGATTTCCTCAGCCGCCTCTTTCACGATGGCGATCTCATCCCTCTACCTTTCCAATCATACATGGCGCCCTTGATAGCGCGGCGACGGACGCCAAAGATCGAGGAGCAATACCGCAAGATTGGAGGAGGGTCTCCCATCCTCCGGTGGACGCGAGAGCAAGGTGCAGGAATGGCCAAGATCCTCGACGAGCTGTCGCCCGAGACTGCGCCTCACAAGCCCTACGTCGCTTTTCGATACACGAACCCTTTGACGGAAGAATGCATCGACGAAATGAAGCGCGATGGTGTCAAACGTGCGGTCGCATTTACGCAATACCCACAATATTCATGCTCGACTACTGGAAGCAGCTTGAATGAAATGTACCGCCAGTTGAAAGCAAAGGGAGAAGAGAACAACATATCGTGGAGCGTCATTGATCGCTGGCCGACCCATCCAGGCCTAGTCGAGGCCGTGGCGCAAAACATCGAGAAATCACTGGCGACATACCCAGAAGCCGAGCGTGATTCGGTCGTTTTACTCTTTTCGGCACATTCGCTCCCTATGAGCGTCGTTAATCGAGGAGACCCGTACCCACCCGAAGTCGCAGCGACCGTTCAAGCTGTCATGGACCGCTTGAAGTTCTCGAACCCATATCGCACGGTGTGGCAGTCGCAAGTTGGACCGTCCGCTTGGTTGGGCCCGCAGACGAGCGACGCGATCAAGGGACTCGCAAAGAAAGGACATAACAATATGCTGCTCGTGCCTATTGCCTTTACGAGCGATCACATTGAGACCTTGTTTGAGCTTGATCTCGAATACCTCGAGGAAGCAAAGGAGGTGCGTTTCTGGTACTCTCTTGTACACCCGGATCCCAAAGCTGATTCACTATGGTCGCTACGCACAGCTCGGCCTCACTGGTGTCAAGCGCTCAGATTCGCTCAACGGTTCCCCCGTCTTCATCCGCGCATTAGCAGACATTGCAGCAGCGCATCTGCAAAAAGGCGAAGCAGTATCAAGGCAAATGATGTTGCGGTGTCCAGGATGCACGAACGAGACGTGCGGACAGGCCAAGGAATATTTCCATGCGCAGGCACCTGCGCCAATGTCTGTGAACCTCTAGAATGGTCTAGACTACATACTGTATACTACAGATAATACCTTCTTGCAAACGTCGTTATTGCCGTCTCCTTTCTCCTGTTCGCGCCTCCGATTGCCTTCGACATTGTCGTACAACCCTTACCGCACTTTCTCAGCGTTCATCAGGCGCATGCTAGTCTCCCATACGAATAAGGCACCACCGTTCTGCAGTACGCAAGGTATATCAGCCAGTCTGGCAACATTTGCACTCCTACCGCTTAATCAACTCACTGTGGGGAATGCTCTCAGAATACATGGCACAAAACCGCGGTAGACTGCTTTGAGACCTCCTTCGCGCCATATTGAGCGAGCGGCAGAAGCCCATGTTGGGTATTTTGGGGAAGAAATTGAATCGGACATCATGCGGCTGTGCAAAATTGTCAGTATGAATGGCGTGCCAAACTCAGCGCAAAGAGCACTTACTTCTTTACATTGTCAAACGGATACGCAAAAATCCAGAAGAGATCTGCATAATTCCCACATCAGATATCGCCCTGTGGTTCATTGCCCGACGTTAGGACTCACTACTGCCCATGCCGCCTGCTATGAAATTTGCAGTGCCCTCTTGCAACCGAGGACCTCTGCTGCCGTCTTTCTTGGTGACTTCTTGTCGAAACCACCTCATTTGAATGTCGTATGCGCCGAACCTGCGCAGAGATATTACGTAACAGTCAGAGAGAGAGAGGGCAGCCATATTACTAAGAGCTTGGCTTACATAGCGCCAAACCAAGCCCTTTGCATCATCGTAGCCGGCAATGCGTGCCAGAAGCCAAAAACCCCATTATGCGTGTAAATCTGCTTGGCGAATCCGATAGGCGAGACATATGTGGGTATCTTGGAACTGTTGAAGAGTGGAGAAGTGGAAGTGTTGTGAAACTGCATTTGGAGCTGGACTTTTACGAGCTCTACCGGCGTTGCGGCCAGAGCTACTGTAAAGCCAGCTAACATGCCTGCGAGCTGACAAGGGGGTTCAAAGTTGTAAGTCGTTATGTAAGCCCTTCAGGTAGAAACGGACTTGGCTCACTGCATGACCAGACACGCTTAGCTTGGCGGCTGTATTTGGCGGATCATCCAAGTTTCGCGGTCTGACAAGAGGCGTGTGCTTTGCTAGAATCAAGCGATAATTATGCTACGAGAGATCACGAATACATACATACACCGAGGAAGACTCGTCAGAAAAGCCAAATGGAGAGCTACGGACCGCTAGTACTCACCAGCGAACCAAGCAATATAGCATCCGTGATTGCCCATCCGACAGCCGGCGGGCTGGCGCCCTTGTATAGTGCGCGTAGGCCTTCTTTACGGACGATAGTCGAGACGCATTCCAGAGGTCCAGAGTAGGTGCCTATCGGCGAGCATTGCATGCGGGTCTTTACTCTGCAAGTTTAGGATCAGCACTTGCTCAAATGTGGCAAATCTTCCCAAGTGCAGGACGTACGTGTCGAAGCTGCGGAAACCAATGCACGAGCGGACGAGGACACACAATAGTCTGTCAGTGATACGGTGAAAGCGTCTGAAGAAACCAGACCACCGCTCACGGATGTCCGACTACGAGCTTGGTCAAGCCCGAGGCTGTTCCTGCAACAAATCCCTTTATGCGTTCTGTCCCGCTCGTCGAAGCCACCGCATCGCCAGCCATGGTCTCTTGACGAGGAAGAATGGAGAATGGCTGATGAGAGTGCCCGACTTGTAGCAAGCCTGTCCGGATGCTGGCTCAGTGTTCGATGTGCGGCCTCGATTGCCTTTGCGCAATACCTTGCTGGCGTCTTCGGATGCCACACTGCCCAAGGAAGCCTCAACAACAGCCAGAGGACTTCATGCTGTTGTCACAGCGCTGTGACAAAGAAATTAGTCGGTGGTCCGCCAAGTTGCGACCATATAAGAGAAGCTGGTCTGATGGCCGAGAGCTGTTCGTCGGCGTTTGCAGCCTTCGCCGTAGGTCCACTGGAGCGGATCTGGATCCCAAAAGTAGAGAGCAGTATTGAGGTCGCATTTCGCATCTAATAAAACTACAACGATAGAATCACTGCCTTGGACTACAGCAGAACAGCAGCCCCTTGCACCCTGGTCACCGCGCAGGGATGGCTTCCATAGTTTCTGCCAACTGTGGGACATCTGCAGCGAGCAGCTGCTTCTCTATTTCTTCTTCAACAACTTGAACATCATCATTTGCGTGAGAAGGCCAAGGCGAGGGTAGAGGGGGTAGGTTGGTCGTGGGGTAAGAGAATGTCCAGTGCTCTTGCGCGTGTTCTTCGGCTTCTAATTCTTCTGCAAGCCTCGCTGGCGGTAAGGGAGGAAGGTGCAAAAGGTTCGTGCTCGTGGGTTCAATCGAGCTCGATGGAACCGGGATGTCCTCTCCATTCGCCTCGACACTCGTATTTTGATCCGCTTGCTCTGCTGGTGTGGTCTCGCTCTGTGCGTCCGGAGCTTTTGTCTTTGGTGTCCTTGCAGGTAGGTTGGAAACACGCCGCCGCTCGAAACCTTGGGGATCAATCTCATGCATGACTTTTCTAACAAAGTCTCTGTCATGCCAAACATCAGCATTTCAATGTGGATTTACACACGAGTGTCCTTTGCTCACCGCGGGATTGAATGACCACTTTCGGCCAGGATCTGTGCAGCAATGCTCACTGGGCTTTTGAGCCGCCTCGTGTCCCTTGCAACGCATTCGGTAACCAGTGACCGCGCAGTTTCATCGCCCAGAGCAGCGAATTTGTTCCGAGGGCCAACTACATCATGTTCTCGTGCCCAGCGTCTCAAATAGTCGCCACTGCAGGTAGGTGGGAACTGTCAATAGATGAACGCTGACCTGCGCGTATGTGACGGGTCAGCCTGACCTGATGAGAAACTGATGCCCGTGAGAAGTGGTCCATTCGTCCTTCAACGCCTGCGCTATCTGTGGCCAGGACTTGCCCGGCTGCCGCTGCTGGACGCGAATGGCCTCGATGAGTTCTTGCTCTTGAGGCCCTGCAGCAAGAGCTCAGCATTCCGTCTCTTGCGCAAGAAAGCCACAGCGCCGTACACCACTTGTTCTTGTACTGGTTCGTGCCCTTGACGTTGGGCATCTTTCGCTCGTGCGACTACATGTTGCAAGGCCAAGCAAGGTGCGAAAAGGACGGCGTGGTCGACCGCGTCGAGCTTCGGTGGCGAAGTGGAAAGAGACAAATCCTCTGTGTTGTTCGACTTGCTTGAAGAAGCAGTTGTTTGGATCACTCAGAGTCTAAGCTCCTGGCAATGAGGTCTCCGAAGCAGAAGAGAAAAAACTCAAGTGACAGACAATTATACACGACGCCGACACTAAATGTGCACTATGCTCGGAAGAGTACAACCTAATGAGACCGGTTAACGGGAAGAACAGACAGCAGCGCATAAAAGGAGAGGACTAGTGATAAGTTGCAATTGATGTTTGTGTCTCATTTCAGCTTTCGGCGAAATACTAGTGTGGAAGCGAGAAAGGCCCTTTCACGCGCAATGGTGAGGTCTAGACATCGTGACCTGTCTCGTTGCTGTGTGTCGATGGAGATGCTGATGACGAGAACCCTCCTGGAGAGACAGGGTTTGTATTTGCCTCTTGTCGTCTGACTGGTTCTTTTTCGCAAAATCAAGCGCCAAGCCTCAGCGACATGTACTGAACAGGCTGGATTTTACAGCAGCGACCTACCAAAGTACGGGTGTGCCATCGCTTCCATTGCTGTCAAGCGTTCTTGATGGTCGTAGCGGAGGAGCTTGTCGAGGAAATCGATGGCTTCGTTGGAGATGAAGCGCTGGTTTTCTGTATATCCCAAAATAAGGCTCATCATCAGTGAATTATCTTGCCAGGTCACGCAGTCCTACTTGACTCACCACTCGTGATGAAGCGACTCCACGCCTTGCGCTGATAGCGCCCGAGAATGTCGTCGTACTGCGCGTCCAGGTCGATGTCGTACTTCTCGAGGTACGAGTAGAGCTCGTCTGTGCCCAACACTTTGGTGATCTTGACCAATTGATCGTAGTTGTCATGGCCGTGAAAGAAGGGCTCTTTGCGGAAGATCTGAAGAGCAAGGGTCAGTTGGAAGCACGAGGACCGCTGTTGAGTACAAGACACTGACCATGCTGGCAAACATGCAGCCCAGCGACCACATGTCAAGTGAGTAATCGTACTCTTGGAAGTCGACGAGCAGTTCTGGACCTTTGAAGTACCGTGATGCAACACGGACGTTGTATTCTGTATTAGGGTGGTAGAACTCGGCGAGACCCCAGTCAATGAGGCGGAGCTGTGGCAGGCATCACCTGTTAGCGTCAACAGAGAGAGTGGACATATATCGTGCGCTCTCACCTTCCTCTGCTCGTGGTCGATCATCACATTGTGCGGCTTCACATCTCGGTGCATGATACCCCGCGAGTGGCAGAAGTCGAGCGCCTTGAGCAGCTCGAGCATGTAGTATCGGACATCGTAATCGGAGAACTTGGGATAGAGGACCTTGAAGTCGGTGTTGTTGACAAACTCAAAGACGATAGAAGGCGTCTTTGACTGAGGGTCGCGGACGACATCGAGGAGCGCAATGATGTTGGGTCCGCCTGCGAGGTTCTGGAGGATCTTGATCTCACGCTTGATCTTCTTCTTCTTGACGGGCTTGAGCACCTTGATGACGCACTTGTCGTCGTTGATGACATTGACGCCTTCAAAGACCTCCGAGTACTTGCCCCGGCCAACTTTGCGGAGGATCTCGTAGTTGTCTTGTAGGCTGGGATGTGACAGCGACAGCAGCACGGCGAGCAGCATGTACGAAGCCGCACAGAGATGAGAGATTGCAACATGGTCAGCATGAGCGACGTGCGTGCTGCCTAGACGCTGCTTGGTCCAAGCTTGGCTAAAGATTGCCCGACACACCCCCACGAGACCATCAAGTTGTCTGCAGCGGGCGGCAGGAGCAGTCAGCAATGGTATCGAGCACACCAGATTCGCAAGCGACCCACCATAGTCCCACCATCCTCTGCCAGACTTGTCATTGACGTTGGCGTACACGCGCGCCTGAGATCGGCCTGGCATGGTCGACGAGGGCAGAGCAGAGCCCCGCTACAGCGCAGCAGGGGGAGCGCTCGCAGCAGTGTGTCCAGTCGAGAAGGCCACCCTCCGCTGCTCCTGCGCCTGCTGCCGCCTCTTTGCTCGCTTTGCTGTCGATTGAGCGTTGTGGTCGGGAGAGAAGCCGCAGCTCGAGCTGCTCGAGGCCTTCTTGACCTGCGTCGGACATCCCCCAATCAAGACCAGACCGCACGACAGGCTCCAGCCAGCGAGCTGCCATGTCAAACGGCCAGATGCAGCTGCACTCGCAGTCGCAGGCCAACGGCAGCCAGGTCGCCAGCACGAGCGGCTCGCAGGGCAATGGCGCAGGAAGCGGTGGCAGCGGAGGGCCTTCAGGCAGCTCCAAGGACGCAGACAAGTCTTCAGGCAGCGAGCAGCACTTTGCGCAGCTCCAGAGCGCCGCACAGCTGCTCAGTAGCAGAGCAAGCGCCGACGCTCGCATAGAGCAGGCCTCTGAGCTGAACGAGGTCCTCAATTGTCAGTATACCCTGCACGAGGATGTCAGGCGCGTCTCGACGGGTCCAGCAAGTCCAGCTGATCTGTTACTACGTTCTTGCACACAGCTTCTGCCTCTGGTGACTATGTACTGCCTCACAACTCTGCGTGGCAGCCCTTCACAAAGAGACGCACGGTCAACCTGCCAGACGCACTCTTTGAAGAATACGACCGTGAGTATCAAGCTTGCTGTCAATGCTCTGCTTCAACAGTCGTGGAGCCCCCCTGGAGAATGTAAAATACTGACAACTGCACATCACAGTTCTGCAATGTCGGTGCTATATGGGCCTCTTTCCTGAAATCGAGCGCGCCTGGATAACGGTCGATCACCGACTATTCCTCTGGGACTATGAAGACGGGTGAGTGCTAGTCTGTCGCGTTCAAAGGACCTTGCGTACTGACTATTCGGTATTACTATAGATCCGGCTTTACTTCTTTCGAAGAGATCCAGGACATCATCATTGGCGTCGCCTTGGTCCGCCCGAAACCAGGTATGCGACAGAGTCAATGCACCAGCTTTTTTACTTTGGCTGAAACGATTTCCCTTCAGGCATATTCATCGACAGTATCACCCATCTTCTTGTTCTCTCAACACCTCTGGCCGTCCACATCATCGGTCTTACGCACATTCCCGCCTCGAAAAGCGAGACAGGGCGCAGCTCGTTTCAGCTATACATGCTCGACCTTGCGATACCAACGGGAGAAGGGCGGTCTCTCGTCAGCATCGTCGGAACAGCGTCAGGCCGCATATTCGCATGCTCAGCAGCTGCGGGCAATACGGGCAGCACGGCTGGAGCTGGCGACTTGTACGAGATCATCTACAATGCAAAGGAAGGCATGTTCAGCAAAAAGTGCTACTTGACAAATTTGTCAAGCGGAGGAGGAGGAGTCGACTGGATCTTGCCTTCTTTCATGCGGTCAGGGCAGTCTTCAGCAGACTACCATGTCGTGCAAGTGGTCATCGACAAGGAGCGCGAATTGCTCTACACTCGCTTGCGCAACAACTCTATAGAGCTTTGGAACATCCAAAAAGGCCGGGCAGCCGAGCGAGTGGCATCTGTGCGGGATATTCGTCGGGTCGCCGGCATGCTATGTCCGGGCACACCGCTCATCAACTCGACGAACACACCCTTTGACATTGTAGGAATGGAGATTGTCCCTTCGAAGGAAGGTAAGGGCATTGGTCTCGTATGCGTCACCAACACCGGCGTCCGGCTCTATTTCACACATCTGCGCGGCGGTCTGAGGGGATATGGACCAAGTCAAGCGAATGCGCAGAATCCTCCGCAAGTGTTGGAGCTCGTGCATGTGCGCTTGCCTCCGCAAGGGAGTGCGACAAATCAGTCGAGCTCAGCAACAAATATCTCAATATCAGCAATACCTACAAATGGCGGTGGCTTCTTCTTTTCCGCCAACACCGTTGCCGACGATACCGATGTACTCATGCTATATGCCAACGATATTGGCAGGCTCGCTACGAGCACTGCTTCAGGCAGCCGCTTAGCCCTCGTCGAGGTTGCTGGCACGATACCCATTGAAGGCCGAACATGGGCAATCGCCGAAAGCACAAAGTCATCAGCGCTGTACCCTGGCAATGAGCTCAAGTACGAAATGCTGAGCACAGGTGTGCAGGGCGGCAAGCGTGACTTCCTGTTTCTGACAAACATGGGAATGCATGTCGTGTCTCGGCAAAGGCCCGTCGACTGCTTGATGATGCTTTTGGGGACTGCACCTGGAGCTGGAAGAGACGCCGAGTTGGCCGCATTTGCGGAAGCGTGAGCAGCCTCCCCAGATGCATTAAATTTACCCCGCATTCGCTTAATTTCCCGCTCCAGATATGGCCGTGATCAGACTTGCGCCATGCTGTTGGCCTTCTTGGCTGGCTCTAGTGCGGTCTTTGGCGGTGATGCCGCTAGCCGGGGCACAATCAGTACAGAAGCTGTCAACACGGCAAGGCGCGCATTGACAGAGCTAGGTGGTCGCCCCATTTCGGTCCAGCGCGGGGTCCAAGGTAAGCTTAGTCTGTATATTCATCGGGCTGAGTGTTGACTGACATGGATCATACTGCAAGTCGCCCAAGGTACACCAACGGCAGCGGACGGGAAAGTCGTTCTGTCAGGGCGACATGAAGCTTTGGCCATCTATCTGTCGCGTACGCTAGCTCCATTACTTGGCAATCGGATAGCAATGACGGGGTGAGGGACTGCATGTACGGACACAGATGATTCCACGCTTTGCTGACCACGTTGTCATAGCCTCTCCCCTCAAGCACCTAGTAGGGTGGATACCGCACTTCCCGACTCAGTCCTGATGAAGATTCAGCGAGATCTCGGAGGCCTGCGAGTGTTCTTGGACGCAGAAGCTACCCACCTCTTTGGCATGCTCTCAGACCAATGGAGCGGCAGGAGTGACGTCGAAGCGTACCAGGTACGTTCTGCTCACAGCCACCTGCTTGCATCTGAGCTAAGTCAGTCTCTCAGGCGGAGATGCAGTCTGTGAATGCTCTGCGAGCGCTTATGATGCAAGCTATCGAAGCGATCTCTTTCGTCCTCCTACTAATTGATTATCGGTTGCCGGATGTTATCGCTTCGTGAGTACCCAAATTGCTGAAATTAGTGAAAGGCTGCGCACACGCTGACGTTAAACGGTCTCGCAGCTGCCCACCGGAAGTGGCTAAGACATTGCTCGACATGTCCTATGCGGACCTTTTGACAACAAGTAAAGGCCGCGACACGGCGCGCAACCTGGTTTCGACCATCATCAATATGCAGATCGGGCAGAACCTGAGCGTCGATGCAATCAGTGACATTTTGCAACAAAGATGTGGCAGTTTCTGCTCAGCAGATGATGTTCTGCTCTACAAGGTGAGATTCGGCTTGGCCCAAATATTGCTAACTGCACTTACTGAGCATTTGTGTATCAGGCCATTGAAAATATTCGAAAAGCGAAATCTGGACCTTCGCAAGAGCGCTTAGCCAGCTTGCGGGAATCCCTTCGACTATTCCAGAAGGCTTCGCTGCACCTTTCTGGCTCGCGCTTAGGCGAGGTTGTCTCCGAGTACAATGCTCTGCAGTTCCAGACTGGATCGATCGAGCTATCAATCTCCTGCGCAACAGCATGGGACCCAGAAGAGCGCGGTCTATCGTGGTGGAGAGACGGCAGCCCTCGCAATGATTCGCGAGCCCCGAGCTGGGAACCTCGATCATTTTGCTACGACCGGATATTGGAGAGTCTGCAAAGTTCAGATGATATGCTCAATAATGCAGTCGAGCAAGGAAGCAAGAGCAGCATTAGCGCAGATGAGGCCGACAGCATGCGGAAGAATGCCTACGCCCGAGCTCTGGGGCTTCCAGATGAGGCTCTACAATATCAAATATACGACTGGCTCACCGAACGGGGCCGTACGGACCAGCTTCTCGAAGTCCGCAGTGAATACGTCGAGCCGTACCTCCTGCAGGAGCCAGCTTCATTGGAACGTTACGATCTGTTATGGCAATACTACGCTAGACACTACCAAAACGCAAATGCAGCGCGCGTGCTGGGCACGCTTGCAGAATCTACCGAATTTGGACTTTCGCTCAACAAACGGCTGGAATACCTTTCGTTGGCGTCCAGCAACGCCAAATCCCAATTCCCGAATCCAAGCATGAGACAAGATATTCTCACTTTCCACACCGAGATCGACGAGAAGCTAGAAGTTGGCGCCGTGCAGGTCGAGATCTATCAACAAGTGGAGCAGCTGTCAGACCTGGAAGATCAGCAAAGATCAACTTTGCTGAAGCGGCTCGACGAAAAGCTTTACAGCATTAGCGAGGTGAGATGCGCCATCCAATTTTCTAGAGTTCGTAACCTGACCTTGTTGTTCTCCTTCCAGCTGTATTCTGAGTTCGCACAGCCGCTGGAGCTACTCGAAGTCATTCTGCTTATCTTCCATGTCTCCGATCACCGAGACGAGGAAGAAGTCGCGAATACATGGTCAGAGCTGATTACACAAGGTTCGTACTTCTTTGCATGCACCCGCGCGCGTCTTCGCCGTTACTGATCGCTCATCTCGTAAACAGTTGAGAAGGCCTCAGCGAGCACAGCAGAAACCATCGATCTCCTCAGCAACAAGGTTACCATGCTAGCGCGGCGGTTCTATCCCTCCGACGTCGCATTACCTTTGCGTGAGTCATGTAAAGGCTACAATGTGGTCTATCCGCTGATGATTATCCTCCTTTATAGCGACCGTCATCCAGCAATTGGAAGAATTCGCCATGGTCGATGTGCCGGAAGAGGATCGGCCGCAAGTGCCCACCAACGAAGGCGCCTGGATCGTCAATGCTCTTCACGAGGCTGGTGTACCGTGGGAAGTTCTCTTCCAGGTCTATGACAGTATCTTTGTGCAAAGGGTAGGTGGAGCGCCAAAACACGTATTGCCATCTCTTTGGCTGAATTCAAGTCTTTCTAGATTGCGCCTTTCGACACCGCGAAGAGCCTGACGCACATTTTGCCGAGCATAGTCTGTGTCCTGAGCTCATGGCTGAAGGAGATCGCCGCCAAGGGCTATGGTAATACATACGGAGTCTTCCCAGCGAACGAGGTTGAACAGGCTATTGGCAACTACATTGGCGACAGCAGCACCGAAACTGGCGAGATGGGCCGACTCTGCAAAGAGCGGCTTCAAGAGATACTCCGCGAAGTGCGAAGACGCTTTTGAGCCACTCTTAACGTTCAGCAACCTCAGCAACTTCTCAGTAATTCCGAAAGGGCTCTACGAAGGCTTGTAGAATAGCATCATTCCCGGCAGTGGTGGCGTAGTCCTTGCTGCATGCATAGGCAAAGGGGACAGCACAGGAAAGCTTGTTCCTAGCAGCAAGTTGCTCCGTCTGCCTTTGACCTTGAACTGACTGGCCTGAGCATCCTTGTATCGACAAAAAGACTCGCTTTTGCGCTGTCATCAGCTTGTGGCAACCGCCTCATGGTTGCCGCTGTCCCGACTCATCTGCATGCGGCCATCAAACGCAACGAGCCCTGGTCGTCGCCAGCAGCAGGTGTCTTCATATACCACCGATGCGCACGCCGCCGGCGCTGCTTCGACAACCTCGGCAGAGCTGTATCGCTCGCTCGTGTTCGAGGGGAGCGTGCCGCTGTGCATCTCTATATGCCCAGAGGAGCTGCCTGTCGGATCGGACAGGAGCATAGATAGCGTATATGTGAGTTTGACCGTGGCTCTGCGACGCCAGAGTGGGTGATGGATCTTTGTGGACTCTAGTGCTGACGTTGCGGAACTCTTTGTACACGTGCCTGCGCGATACCGACATGTCACAATCTGGATGGGCCTTCACGTTCTTTTATACGCTTTGCGGCTGCACTGCACTCTCGAAACAACAATCAGCTACAAGTGCCACGGATCAGCTACCTGCCGCTGCTGATACCTGAAATTCGCAAGACCTTGCTTGACCTAGTGCTGGACGAGAACGAAAGTGCTGTGCTCAAAGAGAGCAATTTGTGGCTGGAGTGCGAGGGCGAGCCTTTGAGATGGTGGGTCCCGTCTGCGTTTAGCCAGAAAGGCCTTCCACTGTTGAGCCTTGTCGCTTCTGCCACTTTGCAGGCACTGGCCCGTTGGCCTTATACACGATTTCTTGCGTGCAAATAAGGTGCAGAGCGCCGATACCCATCAATCAACTGGCAGCCAGCGAGCATATTTCACTTCTCAAGACGCCGGCGGCTCATATAGCAACAATGCGCCCTTGCCGCCTTTGCGCTTGTCATTGCATTTGACGAATCCGCCACTGGACAAGCTGTTCATGGCGCCCAACTTGGAGACTTGCAAAGCCAACTTCATGAGTCAGCTCAAAGAAGCCGACTTTGTCAGGTGGGGCAGCGTGAGACGGATCACTGGTCTGCGCAAAATGGACCAAGACGCAATTTGGGAAGGCGTTATCACGAGTGAGGCTGTTCTTTGGAATGAGCACCCGAGCCAAAGCCTAACACGTCATGTTGCAGACGACTTCCACAAGTTTTGGTCTGTCGCTTCAAAGCTGGTACCGGCGCCATCGGCGAAAGCGCGTTCAGACCGTGCTTCTCCGGTCTTGTCGACGACAAGCACTTTTGATGCCCTTCGCGTACCTGAAGCAAATAGCATGCGCTCAATACCAATGCGGATATATCTGCCGCATGGTGCTCCAATATTACAAGACGTTATGCCAGCTATCAATGCTACGACAGGACGCCCAGCGACTCTGCAGTCTGCATTGGCGATGTTAGTTCCCTCGCTCATGCCGAGCATACCGCAAAATGCGGATATGACCGCTTCCTTCTTTGCTCAGCAAAAGCCGGTCAGAATACGAGTCATCGTGCAAGGAATAGAGCTACCGCTAGACACAGAACTAGGGTGGTGCTCGTCCTGCTTGAGCTATCCAGACGGCTGGCTTGGCATCGTTATTGGCTTATAGTACGTGCTAATTTGCAGCCTGATCGCGCTCGCAATGTTGCAGTAGTACAATGTTGTTGTAGCCAGTATCTCCCCGTCTGCTTTACGTAATCTCCGTTAATGTCTTGCAACCGACCCTCGGATCTTCATTCGTCCATCAACACCTTTCGAGCTCGTGCGAACACAGCGTCAACTTCATCGGTCTTCTTCTTTGTCGCGTCTTGCAACTGCAAGAAACGGTCATTCAGCATGGTATCATGCGAATGGTTTACACGTGCCCTTCTTTGCTTACCTTTTGGGCATCCTTGCGCGCATCACCAGTCCCGACAACTTTGTTATCCTGGTCTGCTTTCAAGTCTTTCTGACCTTGGTGTCGTTGTGCTCGTATCGCGACACGAGCAGCCTCTGCCAGATCCGATGCTTTTTTCGTCAAAGCCTTACGAGTCTCCATGTCCGGACTGTGCCATACAAAGTCAGGCTCGGGAGGGCAGCTTCACGTTTGAGATGTGAATCAGCTCACCGTGGCACTGGTATGCGGAGCGTAGTGTCGTCTGCTTGCTGAGGGTTGAAGCCTAGATCTGTCGTTTCGCGAATTGCCTTTTCGACAGCTTTGACGTACTAACGCAGTGGACAGGGGGCATTAAGGTCGTCTTCTAGCTCAAATATCTCTAAAGAAAGGCTTACGGATGGATCAAACAGATTGACTATCAGTGCGTCACTGCCAGAGGTGGAAACAGTGGCGTAGTTTTGTAGAGGAAAGCGCTGTCCATGCTCAGAGACCCTCACAGAATCGAGGAGGGCTGAAGTCGTGCATCAAAGTTAAAGGTGCCGATATCGCACGAACCGAGAAGAAGATTGGAGAAATCCGATATGCTCGTCAGCTCACGACAAGCAAACGTCGTCACATACTTGCCGCTCACCTGGCGTAATCCGCTCTACCCGGCCAACGACATGCCTGACTTCGCGCTGGAATCGCTCAACGCTCTCTCCCATTTCCTTCTCGAGCTTGTCGAGGTTAAAAGCCTCTGCGACCTCTTGCGGCGTAGGTTCCGATGCTGCTCGTGCTTTTTTGCCTTTTGCCAGGACAGGCACTGGGTGATCATTCACTTGCAACTCGTCGTCTTCTTCTTCTTCTGCATTTTTCTGGGACGCTTTCTTGTGCTGTGCTTTACTGTGCTTCTTCTTGCTTGCCCAGCGGACTTGTTGCTGATGTACTTGCTGTAGATGTACTTGGGAAGGTGCCCAGCTTGGGCTGCTCGTTGGCCGGCTCAGAGAACAGCATGCCGGGCAAGCACCAGCCAGAGCCTTGGAGCCAGCATTTATGGGTGGACTAGCTGCAGCAGCTCTTGCCAGCTGTCTTGCTAATGTCACGGTGGCCTTCATGATGGAATTGGTGTATGTACAAACGTGATCGGCTACATCTACGTGCAGCTTTGTAGCTCTGCCGCACCTTGCCATTGATGCCATTCCACAACAACAACAACAACAACAACAGCATCCGAAGCTGCCCCTGCTGCACCTAGCATGGCCGCACACGCGCTGCCAGAACGGCTCTACCAGGCGCTGTCCGCCATTCACTCGTCGCAGCCGCGTCTGATAGCAGCTCCTCCGGCGACCTCGGGCAGAGGCAAGCGAGCGAGCGTGGCCATCAGTGCGTGACGAGCGTGTGCCCAGCTGTCTCAACAGCGTCATCGCTGACCTGTGGCTCCTCGCAGTCCTCCGCATACGCCCGTCTACCAGCTCGCCTGTCGCGTCAACAAGCTCCGCCCCAACAGCTCAGCAGCATGACCAGGACAGCGAGCACAGCTATGGCCACGCTCCACAGCGGCCACAGCTAGGCTCACGCGCCCAGTCGACTGCCTCCATCCTCTCAGAGCACGGGACAGCACTCACGCCGACCCTCGCGCGCCTGCAAGACTTCTTCGCCCTGCCCTGGGTACAATCCGGGGTCCCGGAAATCCTCTACATCAAGCGAGCCACACGCATCACAGACCGGTGGTCCGCGCAGGTCGCCTTCCCAGGTGGCAGACAGGAACTAGATGATGAAAACTCACTTTTCACGGCGTATCGAGAGACGTGGGAGGAGGTCGGCATCGACCTCGCCGAAAAGGACTTTCTCGAAATTGGGCAACTAGACGACAGGGAAATCACGACAAGCCTAGGGAAACGATTGTTGATGGTCTTGAGTCCGTTTGGTGAGTGAGATGTATATATACGGCATTTTTACGCTCTCTGCTGACTCTCGAACGCCTCAGTCTTCTTGCATACATCGCCAGATATGCCAATACCAGATATTCAGGCTAGCGAAGTCGCATCAGCCCACTGGGTGCCTCTGACGTGTCGTAGGTCAGATTGGCATGCTTGAATGACTCAGGCATCTGACCACATTTATCAGTTCTCGCTCCGCATGTCCGCTGGGGCGACGTTTGCATCGACATCACCTCTCGCATCTCGCCTCGAAGTCGCGTCTTGCGCAAGCTCCTATCCATCCTCACTGGCAACATGCACTTCAAGTGAGTGCAGACGAGCATGCCAATGCGCATCTTCGCTGCGTGATCTGACTTTTTCAATAGATGCATTCTTCTACCAAATGAACCGATTGGCTCGCCAGAGGGCAGTCCGGAGAAGCAGCTGGACCCCGTCTCATTAGCACCCGAACGTCCACCTCTCTCATTATGGGGCCTGACCCTCGGCATGACAGTCTCCGTGTTATCTCACCTTTCTTTACCGCAAACTTCGGAAGCTGCCAAGCTACTGCGAGCAGACGCGCCAGAAGGCAAGGCGGGCCAGCTGTATGACATGTCGGTGCCTCCGACACCGCACGCTGCGTATCCTCTCCTTTTCGCGCCGAGCATGACGTCCATCTTCCCTACTTTCTCATACCCCGACATCAACTTTTTCATCTGGCTATTCGGGTCGCGGTATCGCCATCTTGTGAAAAGATGGCACGACAGCGTCTCGTACACAAGCTCGCGGAGGGCGTCCATTGGCGAAAACTCAACCACCACAGGACCGCGTGAGCCTATACATCACTCGCATCTCAACACTCACCCGTCTGGTCGGAGAGTCAACTTCAGCGCCATGGCTCTCAATCAATTCTACGCCGCTGTGCGCAAAGCGCTCATCGCAGCTATCGTCACGAGAGCTATTTTGCTGCTTGGGAGCGCGTCTGCAGCCGCTCTGTACTTCGCCAGGTGGCTCAAAGAACGGAGACGCAGACTGGCGCAAGCTTAGCTTGACTGCTGGGTGCAGCGAAAGGGGCCGGCGAGTTCGACCGGCACAAGCATGTGCTGTCTTTTCGGTCGTTGTTGTCAACCGTGCAACTCTTTTGCCATTGCTCTCTGCTCTTGTGATCTGAGACGACAAGCTGATGCAACGGTGCCACCACTTTGACCCGGAGCCCCGATTGTGCCGGATGCCGAGATGCGGCAAGATATGCGAGCAAACTTCAGCACTTGATCTTGCGCAGGTCGCACTCAAATCATCGAAAGCACTCTGATGATAACCGTCAGCTGACGCCCGTCCCGCGTCTCGACCTCCTGGCATGGTGTCTTCCTCGTGGAGCGAGAGCCAGGCGGCCACGCTCAAGGCGGCAGATGGCGATCCGCCCGCTGGAGGTCTGGGTGTACCTCCCTGCTCAGATCCGCCAAAGACGCAGGAAGACAACCTCGAAGCTGGATATTCGTCACCAAAAGAAGAGAAGAGTTCGTCAAAGACAACTGTGCCCGCGGCAGAAGGCGAGCAGGACTATCCAGATGGCGGACTTCGTGGTAAGTCGCGGGCGGCAAACTCCGATCACCTATTTGCATCGACTAATGAATGTGCGCACACTGTGCCCATGGAACACGTCTCGCAGCCTGGCTTGTCGTATTTGGTGCTGCTCTTGGCTCTTTTGTGGCATGGGGGTAAGCTTCTTTGCCTCCGTCTGGGTTGGGCGTGCAGAGCGTCTTGATTGAGCTCCCTTCATGATAGATACATCACCTCATTCGGCGTATACCAAAGCTATTACCAGAATAACCAACTAGCCAGTGAAGGTGTAAGTGTCCCTTCATCTTCATTCCCTGCTGGCCTTCCGGCTGAGACCGACTTGCCTTCGCTGTTGTCTAGCCTTCTAACATTTCTTGGATCGGAAGGTAGGGCTCACTCGCAAACTCATCTGCCATTGGGCAGCTCATGCGGTTCCATTACAGTCTGCAATTATACTTCATCTTGACTGGCACATTGCTCGCCGGCTTTCTCTTCGATGCTGGCTATTGTCGATACATCCTTCTTACGGGCTCCATTCTCCAAGTCGCTGGGTATGTGGTCTGTTTAGAACAAGGTCTGAAAAGTGATTGTTTACAGTGACCGTTTGCTGACTTGAAATCTATTATTTCCCTTCATGATAATGGTGCAGCATATTCTTGACAGCCCAGTGCACCGAGCTTTGGCACTTCATCCTGGCTCAGGGCATCTGCGGTGGACTCGGGGCTGGGTTCATATATCTCCCGTGTGCTGCTTGCCTCTCGCACTGGTTCAAATTACGTCGGACACTATGTTTTGGCATCATCGCGTCTGGAAGCTCTGTCGGCGGCGTCCTTTTCCGTAAATATCCAACCATCCCTCATTTGCGCATGCGTTCGCTTACACAAGCTTCCCACTTCAATCTCTTCCCTTCTTCAGCGATCATACTAAACCGTACTTTTGTACAAGTCGGGTTCAAATGGGGTGTACGGACGGCTGGCTTCATCTGCCTGGCAAGCATGATTGCCGTCAATTTGCTCGTGAAACCGCGCTTGACACCTCGTAAAAGAGGAAAATTGGTCGAGTTCCATCATCTCAAGGACCCAGCATACGCATTGTTCGTTGTTGGTGCATTTTTCGTCAACATCGGTATGTGGACAGTTTTAGGACGTCCCAAGTTCCGGAGCTCAGTCAAGGGAATCCTCCCAGGTCTCTATGTGCCAATCTTTCAGATCGCATCTTTTGCTCGTTACAAAGGCATGGACCCCGCAATTTCGTTCTATACGTAAGCTGTGTCATTGCTATTACTTGATGAGCCGCCGGCTGATGTCCACCATGCGACATGTTGCACTTTCAGCGTGTCTGTCCTCAATGCGTGTTCTATTTTTGGCCGAGTTGTTCCGAACTTCTTTGCCAACAAGATTGGTAGGTGTCACTAGAGCCCGATGCTCATAATAATGGTCAAGTGACTGACACGTTGTGACCTTGTCATAACGTACAGGCACAATGAACATTGTACTCGGCGCAACATTCCTGGCTGGCATTCTATCCTTCATCTGGATAGCCATTGACAGCAATGCGAGCATTTTCGTCTTTGCAGGTCTATACGGCGTCGCCTCTGGGAGCTACGTATCTACCATGTGAGTTTAGCCAAAGACTTGCACCTTGTCGTTGAGCATAGACTAATGCAGTCGTATCCACCTTGCCTAGGCCAGCGGTCGTTGCGATCATGACGACCAGGATGAATGAAATTGGCGCGCGTACATCGCTTGCATTTGGAATCTGCGCATTTGCAGCGCTCGCAGGGCCGCCGGCTGCCGGTGCTCTCATCAGAATCAACGGCGCTTTCGTGGCACCTGCATGCTTTTGCGGAGGTGTGTGCGACAGTGGCAACACCTATGCACACCTGTTGTGACCAACCCATCGAATTTGAGCTGATCTTGCTGTTCTTGCAGCGGCCGTACTGCTTGGCGTTGCGATTATGCTCTGCTCACGGCGCATGCTCGCAAAGCGCATGGGAACCTGGCGGACCTAGGCGAAAAGGCTGTCTATATCGCTGGCGAAGGGCTTTCGATGCACCGAAAGCTTTACGAGGCCACGGGATCTCCGATTGCCTCCTACACGAATACGAAGACTTCCTTCCAGGCCTTGTAAGAAGGCAGCATTCGATGGGTCTCGCAGCGTCCCATAGGGCCGCCTAGGGCACGATGTGAGATCATGCTGGCGATTACTTTTTTCTTGGAAGGGTACCCAGCGCGAGCACCCCTCGTTTGCCATCAGGCAAAGGTCGACGTCGCGTCCTTTCAGCACAGTGGAAGATCTCGTCGCCTTGATGATGAAGTGCATCTCGCTCCGCCCCCACCAGCTCACTAGCTGCCTGCAACGACAAAGCGGGGTATAAAGGTCCATACCCCGTCACGTGACTTGTGCAATATGTACAAGAGCTGAGAAAGCTGCCGGTCAATTCAGTGCAAGCCACGGAGCAGCAACAAGAACGTTTCCTTTATGATTTTTTCTCGTGAACGACTCTATCGGCACAACAGTGTAAGGTGATCCCGCCGTCAGCCTGTTTGTTCGATTTTCTGCATTTAGCACCACGGCATTGTTCGGGTCTCGCGGCAACCCCGTTTCCAGCAAGCTGTCAGCCTAGTAACAAGCATGTCTCGTATTCACCTCGTCATCAATATACAGTACGGTCGTATCTACAGTAGTAGATCCACATCTGCACTGCAATTCGATAACACTTTGGAAGATATAGCATGGCCGTGGCACGGAGGCCTTGAAAAGGTCCTGCCGGCGGCCGGCAGATTGACGGCGCGAGGGAGAAATGGATTGTAAAGCACTTGAAGCGTTGTAGGCTTTTGCTGCTGTCACAGTCTCTTTCCAACGCTCTCACTCAGTACTGTGGTCAGTACAGCTGCAAGGCAGCGCACAGGAGTGTTCCTCTCCGAGTCTCTGCAGCATGCAGGCCGCCGATCCGGCAGAGCTCGAGGCGAGAGCTGAAGAAGCAGGCGGACTCATCCAGGGAGACTCGTCCGAGCACGCTGCGTCCACCTCGTCGCATACGGTGACCGCCAGCGAGAAGGATGGTCAGCCTGAGAAACGCGAGCTCAGCCCAAACGCGGGTCATGGTGTGGCTGCAGGTGCAGACACAGAGGCGGCGAAAGTAATAGGCCCGACCTTTCCAGATGGTGGATTGAGAGGTGGGTGGGGCTGCATTCATAATACGAGATGGCTTCACTGCTGTCTGACTGCCTAGACAACTCACGCCGCAAGTGATGACGCTGAGTACCTTTCCGTCACGCAGCATGGCTCGTCGTCCTCGGTTCATGGATGGCGACAGGCGTGTCATTCGGCTACATATCTGCTTTCGGAGTCTATCAGAGCTACTATGAGACGCACCAGCTGTCGAACGAGACGGTAAGCCCTTAATAATAGCACCGACCACGTTGCCACCGCTGCTCCAAAGACACCCACTCACAAGTACCTTTATACCTTTCAGGCATCCAACATCGCATGGGTCGGCAGCCTGCAGCTCTTCTTCATCTTCTTCTCTGCCATCTTCGTTGGCTACCTCTTCGATGCGGGCTATCATTTCCAAATCTTCGGAACAGGATCTGCGTTGCTGTTGATAGGGTACGTACAAGCGCCCTCGACGCGCCGTACGCGTCTTGCAGTACTTGTGACCATGCTGAGCAATTTCGGATATCTTCAGCGTCTTCACTACGGCAGAAAGTACCAAACTTTGGCAATTCGTACTCGCTCAAGGCGTGTGCGGCGGGATAGGAGCAGGCCTGATTTTTCTCCCTTCGACTGCCGCTCTGGCGCACTATTTCGCAAAACGACGAGCTTTGGTATTCGGCATTACTGCTACGGGAAGTTCAACTGGCGGTGTCATCTTCCGTGAGGGATTGAATTCAAAAACCCGTCAACTCGCCGTGTTAACTAATACCGAGGGTTTGCTTGTTGAAGCGATCCTGCTCAATCGCTTGTTTGGCCAGGTTGGCTTCAAATGGGGAGTCCGAGTGGCAGGATTCGTCATCCTTGCGTGCTTAATAGTCGGAAACCTCTGCATTAAGCCACGCTTGCCGCCGAGGAAGAGAGGTTCTCTTATCGAGCCGAGGTTCTTGAAAGATCCGGCTTATGCACTCTTCATTGCTGCCACGTCGCTCATCATGCTTGGGGTAAGCGGAGATGAACATACTACCGTTGTCTCGAAAGTCAGCTGAATGGGCGATGTGAACCTATAGCTTTATACACCGATCTTCTACACTTCGTCGTACGCCATCGCCAAGGGCGTCGATACCAACCTGGCTTTCTACATGTGAGCCTGTGCTCTCCTGTTCCCTTGTCAGCTACTGCCTACTGACGGCTGCATATGATATCCCTCTAGTCTTTCCATTCTGAATGCTACCTCTATACTGGGACGAGTCGTGCCCAACATCTTCGCCAACAAAGTTGGTACGTGCAAGATATGGTCTTCGGACCTCGCCAAGTGGCATTGGCTAATCGCAACCCCTTCGCTCTTTCATCGAATGCAGGCTCGCAAAACATTCTATACGCGGCATCGTCCATCGCTGCATTGCTGAACTTTGTCTGGATCGCAACAGACTCTGCCGGCGGCATTATCGCATTTGCCTGCTTTTATGGCATGGCATCCGGCAGCTACGTCTCTACGTTGTGAGCATGTTTCCATCCCGATACCCGTCGAGCTGGATTGCCAGCTAATGCTTTCCTCGCTCGCTATGATAGACCATCCTGCTTGGCGAACATGACAACCAACATGAACGAAATCGGCTCACGCACATCATTGTGTTTCGGAATCATCGCCTTCGCGGCACTCTGCGGGACTCCGATTACAGGAGCGTTGATGGGCATCGATGGCTCTTTCACGCCTGCTGCGTGCTTTTCAGGAGGTGAGTCAGCTGTTTCGCCAGCCTGATAGCGAAGGACGGGACAAAGCTGACATCTCGCATCGTTGCATCGTCTGTAGCTGTCATCCTGTGCGGAGTCGGCTGTGGCTTGCTTGGGAGACGGATATTGGCGAAACGGAAAGGGACGTGGAAGATCTAATGTCATTTTTTGCAAAACTTAGCATTTAACCAAGGGTAAAACTATTTGACACCCCGGGTGCCCGATCACCCCTCTGTTTTCAAATAGTCAATGACAGTTTGACACCCCTAGGATGTTTGTTTTGAATTGCGTAATACAAGAGCTTAAACATTAGTATGTGACCCACGCTATGATAGCCATGGCCCCCATTTTGCCTGTGTGTTTCAGCCTTCCAATGTGGAAGGCGAAAGGCGCCTATGATTGTGGACATGAACCTCAGTGCAGACGCTGGGTGCGCATTGGCAGCTTCCAAGATACGCAAGACAATCAGTCAGACGTTGTACGGCAATGGCTCTCAGGTGTTGCAATGTAGTTGGCGATGGGCGTGCTTTAGTTGTCGAGAGGGCGGACGCGTGTCGTGCGCGTCGCGTCTAGATCTGGACGCGACAGAGAACGCGCAGCGCGA